>PVJI01004708.1:0-105031 GCA_004026765.1 Micronycteris hirsuta | reverse complement strand
CATTCTGTGGGAATTCTCCCCCAGTCCTTCAGACCTGCAGGTCAGTGATACCCAGTCATGGAGGAGCCACCAGGGCTTCTCAGCTGAGCTCCAGAACAACACAGCCAAACTCCTTCTTGACATCTCAACTTGGATTTTTAGTAGCATCTCAAACATGACATGTGCATCAGAGAACTCTTGTTTTTATCTAGAACACCTGCATTCCACCCTGCCCCACGCCACCAGCCCAGGCCACTCACCTCAGTAGTGACCGCCTCCACCCACGCGCTCCAGGGCTCAGACCTGAAGTGTGGCTGTTCTGGGTCCCTGCCCCTCCTGCACCTTCCACACCCAGTCCACTGACACTGTGATGACCCAGATCCAGAGCCACCGCCCTGATGCAGACCTCTGCCAGCTCACATGGGATGTGGCATGGCTTTCCCGCTGGCTTCCCCATTTTCAATCCCTTAGCACCCTGCCCCCCACCCAAAATTCATCTCTTCACACAATCAGAGTAATTATCTCAAAATGAAGCAAGGGTCACGTTGCTCAAGAGTTTCCTCCTGTGGCCCCCAAGGCTCCAGGAGTGCCATTCAGCTTCCCCTCTTTTCTTCCCCCTCCACTCTCCCGTTCCCTCACTGAGCTTCGGGCCTGGAGCACCCCAAGTCCTTATCACCTCAGGGCATCTGCACCTGCTATCACCTCCCTCTTCCTAGGGTGGCCGCCCCCTACTGTGAGAGTCTAGCTTCCTGCCCTCCTCCAGGTTCCCCCTTGCAGCCTGCAGGGAGTAGGTCCTCCCTGGGACCAGCTGCCTCAAGCCCTTCCCACCGGGCAGGCCCCTGGGCGCCTGGGCCCCTAGCTCTGTGCATGGAGCCTGGCAGAGCAGCTGCTCTATAGACATGAGTCAACTGGTTGAATAAATGAACAAAACGCACTTTCTACAGCATCCCATCACCCTCCCCCTTCTGTCCCCCAAGAGCACCCAGTTCCTAACTTTCAAACTTCTCGGGGGTCTCGGCACCGCTGCCTCTTTACCCTCCCCCCTTCTCTCACTCCCCCCTCAGATGAGACAAGGAAAGAAAGAGCTAATTTGGAGGGACTTGGTCTCATCCTTGTCATAAGAAGGAGGACTACTCAGGGACAAAGTCATCGTCCTCGTCCCTCCGGCGAGCCGCCGCCCCAAGGCTTCCCCGCCGGCCCGCGCCCGCGCCCACCCCCGCCTGCTCACCTGCTTGTGCGGGTACACGTTGATGTGGCACTTGATGCACTCCTGCCCCATGTTGGCCCAGGAGTTCCCGCTCATCCACTTCCTCTTGCACTTGGGGCACTTGTACTCGCCGAAGCAGCGCTTTTTGCCCTGGTACGGGGTCAGACCCTCGCCTTTGGGGCGTGCCTAGAGGGCAGGAAGCAAACACAGGGTTTGGGTTCCATCAGGCCAAAACGCTGCCCCCGCGGGGTCCCCACAGTCTCCCTCTTCAGCCTTCACACGCTGTGTCCCTGAGTGTGGGCACTCTGTCCCCAATCCAGAGAACACCGGGGTCACCGCAGAGCACACACGAGAATCCAAGGCTGGGAGACAGAGAACAGAGGAGGTGGCAGGGCGGGGGGTGCCTGTCTTTTTCAGGTTTAAGGGAGCAAAATACTTGATGGAGGCTAGGAACTTCTTCCTTAACTCAGGTGTCACACAGAGGCGGCAGGTGCTCTCTGGTCCACACCGCGGCGTGGCTTAAGCGGTTATTGAAGAGACAGCACAGCCGCCGAACGGCCTGGGGCCTGTGCGGTGCAGGTGGGCCTGGTCTCACCCCGTCCCAGCCCGCGGCCCCCACCAGAAGCAGCCCCGGTTTCCTTCTTGTGCACCGCCTGGAGACACTCCACACTCACAGACACGCACAAGACATGCGCGCGCATGCTTGCTTTTCCCTCCCTCAAGAGCACCGTCACACTGGTTCTGCATCTTTCTTTTTTTCTTTTTACTTATAATGTATTTGGGGCATATTATTGTAAGATAAGTATAATAAAATACCCTGTTCCCACATCGGTAGAAACAGAGCTGTTGTCTTCTGTTTAACAGGTTCAAGTCCCAGTGTTTGCCCGTCACTGTCTGGGTGGCTTCCACTCTGCCCGTTACAAACAATGCTGCAGGGGATAACTCTGAGTGTGCGCGCACATGTGTGTGTGCACCCGCGCGTGCGCATGCATGTGTGAGAGAGAGAGAGAACGTTCGTGGGGCAAATTCCTAGAAATGAAATTGGTATGCGCACTTTTAATTTTAAAGGCAATGGCAAATTGCCACTGCCCTCCCCCAGGGGTACCAACTTAACACCCCATCTCCGCACTGAGAGAGCTTTCGTGGTCACCATTGTATGGACATGCGTGTTTTATGTAAACTCACGCACCAGATGACAGAGATTTGAGTTGTTCCTAATATTTGGCTATCATGAGTGACGTGAATGTGGACATGCATGTACAAGCTGCAGAGCGTTTTATAAAGTTGATTTCGTTGCCCCACTATTTAAAAAATTAGAGTTTTCACGTAGAAACATGACCACATTGGTCCAGAATTCTCATGGTGTCTATCAGCTGCGGTTGCAAAGTAGCCAGCCCATCAGACGGACGCCACCTCTGTCCTGGCCAGCCGCTCCCTGCACTTCATGTCACCTACACGGCACCTGCAGGCTCCGCGTTCGAGGCAGGCTGGAACACAGGTCTGCACGGTGCCCGTTCCACCGCAGCCCCAGACTGGCCTCAGCAGTGTGCCCAGGAGCTTGTTAGAAATGCAAAATCGCAGGCCCCACCTTCGATTTATGGACTCGGAATCTGCATTTTAACAAGAGGCCCAGGGAATTCACATGCCATTAAGTTTAAGAAACATCTGTTTCCATAGTGCTGTTTGCCTGGGTAATTGTCCATTTACGAAGTAAGGTTCAGAGCACAGACTCTGGACCCAAATCCTGGCTCTGTGATCTTGAACAAGTTACTTCTTCACAAGGATGGCAACAGGAACTCCACATAACACTCTTGTCGGGGTTAAATGAGGTAATACATGCAAAACACTTGAAACAGTGCGCACGTCACTCCACCTTCTGTGCCTTGGTTTCCACCTATGGAAACCCAGGATGAGGACGAAGGGCCTGTCTCTCAGGGCAGTTGGAAGGATGGGACGCATTCATGCACGTGAAAGTCTCAGCTCGGGGTGGGACACAGCGAGTGCTCAGTCCCCATCCGCGATTTCAGCGTGATTCTCTCCTGGGCCTCGCCAGGGAGAGGGAGCAGATGCGTTCTAGCTGATGGGGAGATTAGGACTGAGACCAATGGGTGTACATTGTAAGGAGAAAGTTCCAAAGATGGGAGGGAGGCCCGGGTAGAGGTAGGCTTGCTATTCTTGGGTTGCAGGGGACGTGGCAAGTGAGAAAGGAACAGCATTAGGTATGTTCAGCTTCTGGAATTCCAGGCAGGGACAGAGATAGAGAAAGGCCGTGGAAACTGCAGCCGCTGCTGGCAGAGAACAAAGGGACGAGAGAAGAGAACAGACATTTATGAAGCACTTGTCTCCATGTTGGCTTTGTGCTCAAGGCTCCATGTCCTGTCAGACCCCCATTCACCTCTTCCTATAACCCTGTGGGGCAGGGAATACCATCAACCCATTGACCAGATGGTAAAACTGAGGCCCGGGGAAGGAGCAGGGCTTGCCAAAGAGTTTTCAGTGTGTGAGGAGCAAGAGGCTAGGCCTGGCGGGCTTTCCCACAAGGTTACACTTGGCTCACCTTTCTCATCAACCCCCAAGTGTGTTCCCATCATGAAGCTGAGGTCTGTGCTCAGGAGGAGAAATCCCCAAGTCCCCAGGCCCCAGCTCAGCCCAGCCCGGCACGGCACGGCGGCTTTGCCCTCCTGCAGGTCAGAGGAGAGCTGTGGCTGGCGGGCAGGGGTGATGGAGGCGAGGAGCTGCTTCCTGGAAGGGCTCAGTCCCAACACTGTTCACACTTATGGACTGAGGGCAGGGCCAAAGAAAGCAGGAATCTCTGACAGAACAAAGGCTTCTCTGCCCCCTACAGTGTCCCTCTGTCTCCTCCCAGAAAGGCACAGCCTCTTCTCATAAACTTTAGCATGAAACAGACGGTTACTGCTGAAGGCTCTGCAGGGGCCGCCACCCGCCTCCACTGGGAAGGATGCCAGGCCCAGCCAGCTTCTCCTGACCCAGGCCCCTGCCACGTACCCCTCTGGGGAATCAGATCTGCCGTGAGCCTGGGCAAAGATCACCGAGCTTTAGAAACCACCTCTAAGAGCACAGATGGGTCCTCTGGGGACCAGAGAGCCAAGTGACCTGCTGAAGGATACACAGCAAACTGAGGACTGAGCAGGGAGGAGGGAGTGGGTTCCCTGACCTCCAAAGCAGTGCTAGAATTGCCATGGAGGGCAGCCTGGGAAGTGGGAGGCAGTAGCTGGAGTGGGAGTAGGAAGGAAGCCCTGTGCCAAGGAGCAGTGACAGCAGAGCTGGGTGGGGAAGTAGGTAGAGCCATCAGGCGAGTAAGCATCTTGGGAAGAGATGCAGGTAATGCTGACACTATCTGACCACTTCTTCAGAGTTTTCTTTCCACCAACTCATGAGATTTGGCCATAAGGTGGTGAGCTCCCTGTCATCGGGGGTATGTAAGCAGAAGCTAGGTAGTTAGTTGTTCACTAACTAACTACCAAGGAGGTTGCCAAGGGGACTTATGCCCTGGTCAGGCAGTTGAACCAGGTAACCCTGAGGGCACTTCTAACTCTGTCGTCCTTCTAACTCTTGTTGCTGGTGAAAGCCAGATGGGCAGATATGGGGAGGCGGCACTCTCAGATGCTGCTGGAGGTAAGGGCTGAACAGGTATATTTCCTACTGTATTTCTATACTGCAACTTGGCAGTCAGCCTTCAGACTTAAAAAAAGAAAAACAAAAAGAAAAAAACGTCCATTCCTTCTCCTCAGCAAATCTATTTCTGAGCGACCATCCTAAAAATGATCAGAGATGTGGACCAAAGGGCTGTCCAAGGACATTCATCACGGCATTGTTTATGACAGTGAAAAACTGGAACAAGCCAGACATTCAACGCTGGTGCTCTGACTCCCTAATGCTGCTATACCCATTGGATGAATGACAACAGAGCCATGAAAGTATTTATGAGGATTTTTTTAAGGGTTTGGGAAAATGCTTATAAAGAAAGCAGGATAAGTGATCAAAAATAGACTACTTCCAGAGCAAAACTGTTAAAAAGAAAAATTGCAAGAAACAGGCTGGCAGGAAATCAGCCAGAAGTGTTCAGAGGTTGCCTCCGGGAGTCAGCCTGCTCTAATCTAGTTCATGAACTGGCTTCAATGAGTAGGTGTGACTCCCTGGCCTGCAATGCTCCGCCTGTCCACGAGGGGGCGCCCTGCACTTTCCCAAAACACCCCTCACCCTTCGCTCTTGCTGGTGTGGAAACTGAGGGCTGGGTCTAGGGCACTGGTGACCTGGGGCTGCTGGTTCTGTAGGAACATGTTCTTGTCCAAAGAGCTGCCCTGCCCCCAGCCACGGAGTGGGCTTCCCATCTCCTGGATCCCATCTATTCCCTCGATTCTGAGGACAGCCAGGGACATATCCACAGCTGTCACAGGATACTAGAGCCTAGCTGGTCACTCTGCCCATTAATGTCCCTGCCCTGCTTCCCACAGTCCTGGCAGTAGTGAATCATGCTCTCCTCTTGACCCCCTTTAGAGTGAGTCCCTTTTGCAGGGAGATGACACTGTCACCTTTGGTAGCCTGAGGCAGAGCAAGCACCCCAGAAACCCTGAGCTTAAGAGGTGACGGCCCAGCGGAGTTGCTGAAGACCTGCGGCTATGCCCTGCACATCATGGCTCCAGGCCGGCTCTACCCAGGGATGCACAGAATCTGCTCTTAGGGCACTGCATCCCAGCTGTGTGCCCCGTGGCAGGTCTCATCCTAGCCCTGGGCGTACCACCTCAGCCTGCCCAGAAGAGCAGGCCGTGCCTGGCCAAGCTCTGGCACAGACTAATATATACATGAATTAGGTGTCTAGTCAGGGCCAGACCTGCTTTGAGTCACTTTATGAACCAGATAGCATTAGACCCAGGTTTCAGATGAGAATACTGAGGCATGAAGAGGTTAAGTGACTTGCCCAAAGCTACACCACCCAGTAAGTGGGTTCGAAAGCAGGCCATCTGACCCAAGCCCACTGTCTCTGTTGCCCTGTAATGTTCCAGGATTACAATGAGATGAGGAACCTGCCCAGCCAGGATGATGAGAAACGGGAAACTCGAGGTCGGCCCCACAGTGGGTCCAACTGAGAGGCACTGGCTGGAGCCAGAGGAGCGGGGGAGGAAATAAGGAACAGATGGGCCCCTTGCTGGCTCACTGTCCTGCCCGCTCTGCCTGCGCTCCTGCAGCTGGGCCACTGAGGTGGTCCTGGCCTCGAGGAAAGGCAGGAAGAGCCCTGGGTCTCAGGAGTTTGCGATGCCCTCCGCACAGATGTCGGCATGAAGGCTAAGAGGCAGGGGTGTCTGGCCCACAGGCCCAGGGCTCTTTGTGCAGCCTGTTGGCCTTTCCTGGACAGTCCAAGAGGGTTTGGGGGACCTTTCTGGAGGCTAGGGGCTCTCCCTGGGGGAGGTAGTGCCCTGCTCTCTTTGGAGGGACAACTGATCTTTTTGAGCACCCTTTCTCGGCCCACAGGTGCCCCTCTGCCCTCCCTGTGTATCTCCTCAGGGCTGGGCCAGTGGGGAGGCTACGGCCAGAGGCCCAGATTTGGGCCCTGGCTGTTCCATGTCTGTCTCAGAGCCTCAGTTTCTTCAGCTCCCAAGTGAGGGAGCTGCTCTGAAAGCGGTGGAGCCCTGAGCTTTAATAAGCATCTACTACGTGCCGTCCACTTCCCAACCGCCCACCCCACAGCCCCTCCATTTGACGAGAGGATAAACTGAGGCCCAGAGAAGCCCAGTGTCCCATGTAGGGCCCCACAGCTGTGGGGTCCAGACTTGAATCCTATCCGCTGACTCCAAAGCAACATTTCCCACCTCAGGCACGGCTTCTCCATGAAACAGTTATGAGGAAATCAGAGAACAAGCCTGCTCCTAGAACATGACTCACTTCTGAGGTCTGCCCCCGACGCCTGATCACCACCTCAACTATTCCTTTGTGCAATTAACATTTATTGAGCACCCACTCTGCACAAGACTTTGTGGAACATTCCAGAAATATGGAAATAGACAAGACAGATAAGGAGTGCTCCCAGAGCCCAGGGCCTTCCACATGGGCCAGCCCTCTGACCCTTTTGCCAACCGTGGCCCACACCGGTCGCGAACACCATTGGCCACGCACTCCCGGACCAAGCCCGAGGCAGACCCCCATCTGCAGAAACACGTGGGCCCACGTCCTCAGCAGGGGCGCTCTTCACCCAGTCCTGCCGGGTGACGGGCGTGGGGCCAGTGTGTGACACAAAAAATGATCTAGAATCAGTGATCAGCCCCATGGAATGGACATTCTTAACCCTAATGGCAGATGAGGAAACAGGCTGGGGACAGAGGCAGTGACTTGTTGAAGTCAAAGACTTAGTAAGCAGCAGGACCAGTTTCTGAGCTCAAGTCTGTCCAGTGCCAAAACCCATGCTTTTTCTTCTCATGTCCTCTGTGACACTGATTTAGGGGACGCTCCAAAAACTCCCACACTCAAGTGTCCACAGACATGGACTCGGAAGACAGGTCGCATGGCTGCCTCTGCCTCTGCGGCCTGGCCCAGGCAGCTGCAGACTCCACGGAGGCCCAGAGGAAGCAGACGATCAGAGGACAGGTGGGCTGGGCCTGGAGGCTGCCGGCTGCCGGGAGGGAGGGAGGACGCTGCAGGAGGCCCCCCTGGGTTTCCTCCGGAGCCTCAAGGGTCCCCTTGTCTGAGCACAGGCATCCTTGTCGCCTGCCCCAGGCCCCCTCCCCTCTTCTGGGTTCCTGCCGCAGCCCAGCAGGGGCCCAGAAGGCCCGGCCTCCTCGGCACCCCTCCCACCCGCTTCCCAGGCCAAAGCCACCGCAGAAATGCCATCCTGATTCCACAACACTGGGGTTTGTCAAAGTGCAGGGAACAATGGAAGCTTTCACAGTGCCAGGAAAAGGTCTCAGGAAAACCCTGGGGAGGGGGCATGGAGTGGGGGCGTGAAGAGGGAAAGGGCCAGTTAGAGAGGAGGAAACAAGGGGAGACAGAGAGACAGAAGACATCGGGAATAAGGGGCCGGGAGGTGGGGGTGTGGTGAGAGCCACAGGCAGGAGCAAGACTCAGGACAGTGTGGGAAGACTGGGCACCCCCACTGCGACAGGGGAGGCGAGAGAAGGTGGGCAAGGAACCGCAGGGGAAGAGGAAGCAGGCCCGGGTGAAACCACAGAGGCCAAGGAAGCCCTTCCAGGACCCAGAGGGCTGTGGAGGCCCAAGCACCCCCACATGCCTGGGGGCATGGTATCCACGGCCCTGAGGAACCCCGGCCCATGGTCAAAAGAAACCCCTCTCTCCAAACCCTGCCCCAAGGCCGGACAATTTGAAGTTCTCTCCGGCAAAACTTTTTGGAAAGCAAAGATTTTTTAATCACATGAACAGCCACTCCCTAAGTTATCTGTTTCCTGCTTCTGGCTTTCCTCCATTAGCAAACCGCACAGATCAGAGCTAAGGGGCGGGGAGGGAAAGAGGGGCCGGTCCAAAGGGGTGGAAAACATCCGAATCACAGTGATTGCAAAAGTCCTGAGTTTTCCTCTCCTCCTGTGACTGCTGCTGCTGCCCTAGGGGGTGGATGTACGAGCTGCGACCGCCCTGCGGTTGGCACACAGCTGGATGCTACTCAGAGTCTAGGCACCATTTCTTGTCCTGAGTGGGACTTCAGGGCCCTGTCTGGGGGCCCGTGAGCTCAGTGAGCCCCCTTTTCTGACTGTGGCCCCTGTCCTGCTACAGCCACGACCCCGTGCAGCCAAGCAGAGTCTCCCCCAGGTACGTTAGTGACCACGTCAGGCTTGGGGGCCCCTACCATCTACAGGACCAAGGCAAACACTCAAGGCTTTGGCGCCGCTTCGCCACCTGGCCCCGCTGAACTTCTAACAGTTGCTGCTACTCCCTCCTACAAAACTTACATACTCAGTCAACAACAGCAAAATTAATTCCTACAAAAGACGCATCCCACCCCTTCCCTCCCCCTTTTGCTCTTGCTATTCTCTATGCTCCCAAACATTTTCCACCCGGTGAAGGCCCATGCAGCCTTCAAGACCACGCTCAAAGGGCACCCTTCTGGCCTCCAACATCTCAGTCAGTATCAGCTGCTCTTCTTCAGGTGCTCACCCCACCTTCCGAGTCCCTGCCTCATGCACTAGCTGCGAACCCTCCTGCTGCCTCCCCAGAGAAAGCCCTGGCTCCCCAAATGCCCAGGGGACTCTGTGGTCTGCACCACTCACTCGGCTTCGGGTCATGTCCTGCTCTGACCCTGCCTCTGCATGCCAGGGATTTCATCCCGAATTTAAAGATTTCCACAAATGGCTGTCTCTGCCGTCCTGTTTCCTGTCAGTGTCTAAGCGTGCGGTGGGCACACCAGGGCCGCCTCCTGCCCTGCTGCCCCCGGAGGTGGGCCTCAGAGTACATTGGCCGCTGGAGGAGATAGAGGTGAGACAGTGCCCATTAGGTGAGGTGTGCAGGCCAGGGCCGAGGACATACATGCGGGAGGTGACGACGACGTCCCTCCTGGACTGTGCTGACCAGTCTGGAGGGCCGCCTCTGGCTGGCATTTTCATAGGTAGGCTGGTCCCTGGCTCTGCATCTGAGGCCATCCCGGGCGAGACCTGGTCAGACGTGACCTGGCAGGAGGTGGCCATGCCCAGCCCAGCCCTCCCTGGCTGGAGGGAGGCTCTGCCCAGACCCTGAGGGCGGGGCTGGG
Organism: Micronycteris hirsuta; assembly: GCA_004026765.1. Taxonomy (NCBI): domain Eukaryota; kingdom Metazoa; phylum Chordata; class Mammalia; order Chiroptera; family Phyllostomidae; genus Micronycteris; species Micronycteris hirsuta. The sequence continues at coordinate 95,138 of PVJI01004708.1, read as the reverse complement.
AGCAGGAAGGTGGTGGGTTAGGAGGAAGAAAGGCCTCAACCTGGATTGAGGCTTTGGGCGTGAGAGCCACAGCCCCAGGAAGAGGGGACAGGGGAACTCAGCTCAAAATAGCAATGGGGGAAGGGTGTGGAGAGTGGCTGAGTGCCAGAAAAGAAATCTGATCTGCCCTGGCTGGTAAAATACTGAAGTCAGCAGTTTGGGGCCACTCTGGCAGGAGCCAGGGGCTGGGGCAGGGAAGCTGCAGGCCTCATTCCAGCTTGGGCTCGGCTCTCATATCAATCCCTCCTCTCTCAGGCCTCGAGTTCCTCATCTGGCCACTAAGGGAGCGGGAGAAGCAAGCTGTCTATTTTGAAGAACTTTCAGCAGGTGAGTGTTGGAGCCACAGACATGACGCTGTGTGCCATGAGCCTGCCTTGTAGGTAGCTTCCTTGCAATTTCCAGATGAGAAAACAGAGGCCCAGAGAGGTTAAGTCACCTGTCCAAGGTCACAAAGCAGGTAAGTGGCAGAGCTTGAACCCTGGGCTTTCTGGCTGTGGTCTGATACCTTCATTGCTGAATGAGGTCCAGAAGGCTGTGGAATGGTTTCAAGGTCACCTGTGGCACCTGTAATGGGGCAGGGGTTAGAGGTTCCTGGGGGTCAGTCCAGGCATCTGCCAGCTTTTACCGTTGCTCCACAGCGTCGCCAGTGTTGGACATCAGAGAGTGGTCACAGGGAAGACGGTGTGCATGTGCGCTTGAGCGTGCAAGTATATTTGTGCCTGTGCATGTGTGTGCCTCTCATGGTCACCGCAGGGCCATCAGAGGCAACACAAACCTCCCCATGTTCTTCCCCTTGGGGCGAGCGTCTGGCAGTGTTAGAGCTGTTCTGATGTGACTTTTCAGGGGGTCACAGGGAGGAAGCAAACCTGACACTTTCCACCCCTACAGCCCAGGCTACAGCTGACCTTGCTTCTTCACCCAGGGACTGAAAAAGTCTGCAAAACTGTCCCTTCCACACTGTTCCAAAGGGCAAGGGTGCCCAGCGTGGCTCTGCAGGAGGCAGGATGATGGCGCCTTGCTGGGTGCCCCAGATGCTCCATTCCCCTCCCTCGCCCTGGGTTCTCCAGCTGGAAAACCCTCACAGCTGTTGCTACGTGCAGCATCACGTCCATTCTCAACATAGCTCCTGCAGATGAGGAATCTGCGGCACAGAGAGGTTGGGATTTGCCTGAGGTCACACAGCCAGAAAGTAGCAGACTTGGGATCCAAACCTAGACCTGGCTGACTCTCACAGGACCACATGCCCTCCATGTGGCCTGCAGCTCCATCTTCTGAGGTGCCCTTGCCCTTGTCTATGGGCAGCCCCACATGACTATAACCCTGCTGGTGCCCTGAGAAGGGAGAACAGGGAGTATGTGACTATTGCAGAAGAGGGGCTACCAGGTGGTGCTTATCCTCACACCCACCGCCGCGCATGCCAGCCCCACTACCTGGCAGACGCTAGTCTCTCAGAGTGGAAGCTGCACTTTTCCCTGGAAGGTTCCCTTGACTGCTCCTGCCTGCAGGGGCCCCTCTGGTCCCTGCTCTCCACTGGGCTCACCTTGTCGCTCTCTGCACCTCAGGCTCCTCAGGCAGCACCAGGACGCTACACACCGGCGGAGGGAAAGCAGTGTACATGTGCCCAGCAAACCTGCACACAGCCCCTCTGCCAGGGTTCTGAGCCAGGTCCTTCAAAGTGCTGACACTGTGGCCGGAGCCAGACAGACATGGGACCTGCCCTCACGGAGCGTCTGTCCCAGAAAAGCTCTGGCATGGGAGCCTGGCTGAGCAGGCTGTGTGCTGTCTCATTTACTCGTCACAGTGACCCTACCACACACAGTGGTAGGAACACCAATCCATTTTCCTTACCAGAAAACTAAGGCTCATTTCCAAAGCCACACAGATGCAAAGTCTGCATTCCCTTTTTCTGACTCCAGATGCCAAGGCTCTTAGTTGGAGAGCCCAGGCTGTCCCTCACCCTTGAGCAGCCATCGAATCATCTGGAAGCTCCTTATAACACAGGCTGCTGGGTCCTGACCTAAAGTTTCCGAATCCCTAGGTCTGCGGTGGGTCTCAGAATCTGCATTCTAACAAGTTCCTGAGTGACTCTGCTGGTCCCACTTCGGTAACCACTGCTCTAGATGCTACTGTTCAAGTAGAAGTGTCGGTCAGAGACTATCTTCGCCACACTGCCCACCCCTCAAATGCTCATTCCACAGCCCAGGAAACAGAGACACAGAGAAGGCAGGGGCCTAGTCCAAGCCATGGAGTTAGGGTCAGAGACGGGAGTGGAGCCCAGGGCTCCTTACTCCAGGAACTGGGCTGGATGCAGGACCCTGAGGCCGCTAGGCTTGGGTGGGGCAACAGCCCGTGGTGGGAGGAGGGGCTGTTTTTTTTAAGCGGGGGTGGTGGAGGTGGTGGCAGGGTGCTAGGGGAGGGCTGGCCTGGCTCTCCTGGACCAGCCCCAACCTGTGGCTCCTCGGCATCTGGAAACTATCATGGGGAACAATGAAGGGAGCAGGGAGCCTGGCTGCTCGGGGATCAGGGCTCTCGCCTTGTCCGTTCAGAAAGCAAAGGAACCTGCAGCCGCAGACTTCTCCTGCCCCTGCCTCCACCGCCACGTTTTGCCTTGGCACTGGACATGTATACAGGCCCCAAGGGGCCAGCTATCAGGAAAAGTCAGCCCCAGAGCTACAGTTGGGGCTGGTGGCAAGGTTGGGTGCCCAGAAGCCTGGCCAGAAATCAGAAGATCCCAGTTGGCTTAGCTTCCTGCTCAGCCTGCAATGCTCAGGCTGATTATTGGGCCTCCCCGTGTCTTAGTTTCCCCAAAGGAAGCTCAGGTACCACCCGACCTGAGCTGGCTGCTGACCATGTACTGGCATGTATCTGACCAGCTTGCTGCCAGGGGTCCCACTGTCCTCTGAAGGTGGATATGTGGCGGGGCGTGGGGGAGGGGGGGCACAAACAACCAGCCAAGGAACAAGAAAAGGACTGAGGGATAGTCGCCATGTAGCACTTACACTGCCTGCCACCAGGTCCCCCACTCACGCCTCTGCGCTCACGTACCGAGTGCCTACTACCCACAAGGCACTGCAGCAGGGCGATTAACAAGACAGGTGGAACCTCAGCCCCAAGAACTTAGTCAGGTGGGAAAGACAAAAACAGGTATTTTATTCACATAAAGTTGGGATGAGGGCTATGAAGAAACGGGGCACAGAAATAGACACTAATGGGGATCCTGTCTTCAGAGAGGGCAGCCACACGGCAGATTCTGTCCTAACCTCCGAAGCCTCACAGCTTAAACTGCTTCAAGGTGGGTGTTTCTGAACGCCCCCCGCTCCCTACCCCTAGCACAACACACTGTAGCCCGGACAAGTCCTCCCCCTGCCTGGACCGGTCTCCCCAGGGGTCGATCAGGGGAGGGCATGGAGCCAGGCAAGGCGCGTACTTCACTTGTGTGTCCACACCACTTCTCTGCTGCCAGAGCACGGCGCTGAGGAGACTTCTGTAGCTGTATCCTAGCTCAACAGGCCAAAATGGTGTGACTCTGGTGCTGTCCACCTCACCATGGCCCTGGGCGGGGGTGACAGACACCCGTGACCTGTGTTAGCATTCCGGCCTAGGTGATTCCTAAAGATCCTCTGGTGCAAATGCTCCCCAAGTAGACAGCACACGGGCTGGAGGTGCCAAGTTTCTGGAATGGGCCCTGGCTTGTCGTCGAAAAGGGGCCACTGCTTCCTACACCTTTGGGCCTGTCACAGGAGCTAATCTTGCCCTGTGCGTGTCACATGGCTGTTGTGCCTTCCAAACATGATCCTGGTGGCAGAAGCACTTTAGAATCCTGACACCTCCTCCAGGAAGCCTTCCCTTCCAGCCTTCCCAGCTGACATCCCCCAGACTCCGCGGGTCCCCTGCACTTCATATCTCTGCAGGAAGCACACAGGATGCCCCACTTAGTTTGTGAGTGTTTTGCCTTCTTCCCGGGCCACTCCCCAGGAACAGAGGCCATGCAGGACTCCTCTCTGAGCCCCGGGCCCAGAATGGGTCTGGCACAGAACAGGGGGCCTCTGGGGAGGAGGTGAAGGACAAAGTGACCATTTTGGACATTACTAGCAGCATGAAATAAGTAGCTAGATGAGAAAATCAGAGAGTTGGGGTAGCATGGGGAGGGGGACAGGCAGCAGCCTGGTGACTTCCTGGACGAGCATGCCAGCCCATGTTCCTGGTCCTCAGTGTGGCTATTGTCCCTGCTGGTCCAGAGAGCAGGCTCAATAGGCCCTCTGTCCCTCCTTGGGCAGGCCAGTCCAGCTCGGTGGCGTCCCACCCAGGCAGCTGGGAAGCAAGGGCCGACACTTCCTGTCCCCACTGCTAGTGTTCGAGTGTTCTGAGAGGCAGGGGAGGGGAGGGGGTTCTCAAGACAAGCACCCATCTATGTCCCCCGGAGGAGGGCTGACCAGCTGGGGGATGAGGCAGGAGAAGGGGCAGCAGTGCTGAATACGTACGTGCTCAGCCCTGTGCCACCACCCCTCTCTCCCAACCAGCTCCCGCTCTGAGCTGGGGCTGTCGGGAGGGTTCCTCTGGCCCTCTCGCTCCTCCTCGAGCAGGACCAGCGCATCCTTGCCTCACCTCAGGGCCTTTGCGCTTGCTGTTCCCTCACCTGGGAAAGTCTTTCCCCCAGATCTCCACACCATCTGTTCCCTGCTTCATGTGTCTCTATCCAAGTTGCATTTCCTCAGAGCGGCTTGCCTGGCAACTCTGTCTGAACACGACCTAAGACCACAGCATAGCTTCTTTTATTTCTTTGTTGTCTGTCGGACAACAGAATACGAGCTGAGTTCTCCCCTTCTCTTTCCTGTTCACTATGGTATGTCTCCAGTGCCCAGAACAGTACCTGGCAATTAGTAGGTGCTCAATAAATACATACTGAATGAGCAGATAAAGTAACACACTCAAACACCGTTCTACACGCCCCACCCCCCATCCTCAGGCAATTGATTACCAGGGGCTCTGGGAGGTGACCTCCTGCATCACACAGCCTGTGCAGGGCGGGACAGAGCTCAGACCTCCTGAAGCCAAGTCCAGTGCTTGGGGACAGTCTGACGCACATGCAGACAGGAAGGAAGGGTGGGTGGCTCACTTCCAGACAGCTTTCCCCATGCCTTCTGGAGCCACCTGCTCAGCCTGGGGAGACCGCCATGCTCCCTCAGAGGGTCTTTCAACCTCAGAGGGCTGCCTTGCCACAGGAGAGGGCTATTCAAATTAACACATGACATCTCCCTCTCCAGGGGTGACGCCAGGGCAGTACTTGGTACAGGGACCCAAGGCAAACCCCAGGAAGCCCACCATCCCTGCTCCCTGGAGCCCATCCTCATGCGCTCCTTACTGGTTGGTCACCTACCATCTCTCCCATCCTCGCCTCACTCCCAGCAGCCCAGAAGACCAGAACAGCAGGAGTGGAAGGAACTACCTGGCTGACATGGGCAACCAGGGCTTGTGGAGGCCCCAGAGCAAAGCCTCCTTCTCTGCCCACAAGGGGCATGGGGCCTGCGCTCTGAACTGGGTCTGGGCGGGCACGCAGCTGCAGACACACACACTGGGTGGGCAAGACCCACAAGGAATGACACGCACAGCTATTTTTCATGGGTACACACTTTAAGATGAACTGCCAGCTCGATTTTAAGTCGACCAACAGGGAAAGAAGTGGTCAAGAAGGCAGCAGAGGCTCCTCCTCAAACCTGTTCCGTGGCCCTAAGGGAGGTACGCTGGCTGAGCTTCGTGGCCCCCTGGGGCTTGGCAGGACTGTGCAGCAGCACGAGCCTCTGTGTGCGTGTACACACCAACACATAGGGGAGGGGTGTGCGTGCCAGCATGCACACTCGGAGCTCCTCGCACAGGTGTGGTGAGCGTGGCTGTGCAGAGTGCCCTGCAATACACCCACCTCTGCAAGCTTCGGTGGCTTGGGGATAGGTCCAGGGCTGGCAGCCCTGGAGTTCTCAGAATGATTAAAAACAACTGAATGAAAAATTAGGAGAATCATGCGGAGGGAAGGAAAAATGCAATCACACTTATCTCTTCTGGAAAATGTCCTTCCATTCCCTTGCTGCATGAAGAGGTGCCTGCTGTCCATCTCATGACCTGCATCCTCTCAGCCAGCAGAGAGCAAAGTGAAAGAGAGCTGTGGTGTGCAGCTCAAGACCCTGGTTCGAATCCTGACTCTGCCATCACCAGCAGCAAAAGCTTGGGGTAGTTTCTGAATCTCTCTGAACCTCGCCTTCCCACCTCTCAAGTGGGGATAATACTATCTATTGGGTGGGGAATTGAGAAGAGTTAATGAGCTTATGAATGCAAAGTGCCTGGCATGCGGCTGTAACTCAGTAAACAGGAGACCTCAACTCTCATCATCAGTGTGTGGACACTTACCTAAAATCTCAGATGTTCAAGGCCTTTCTTTACACTCTTTCTTCCTTACCTTGCCAACATTTTGAAAACCCAAGAAAGTCTCTGAAATCCAAAATGTCACCCTCTCAGCAAATGTAAACAAGCCCACTGAGTCTCCTTCAACAAATAAGAGGAGCTGGTCAGAGCTGGGCTCTGTGATGGTGTGAGAAGCTGGCAGTGCAGGAGGCTGGCCGTGGCCCGCCCCCCAGCTCGGCAGGCAGAGGGTCTCCTTTAATCCTCGCAGTAACTGGGAGTTACAATCCACCAGCCCCCGGCAAGAAGGGACTTTGTCAAGGTCTTCCAAGGAGTAAGTGACAGGGCCTCGCCCCATGCCTGACTGTGCACAACCCACCCTCTGCCTCCCGGTCTCCGAGTCTCACGTGCACTGACGCCTGTGGGCACCAGTCCTGGGGCAGTGAAGCAGGAGCCCGTGGTGTGGCAAGCAGCAAATGGCCCAAGGAGGTCACAAGGGGCAGGGAGAGCTGCTCCTAAGCTTGGTGAAATCCATCAGGTTTCCGTAACCCTGAGTCACAGGGCTGGTCCCCACCACCTCAGGGAGACCTGAAAGTCAGCCAGGTCCTATAGAAGGTCGATGGTTCTTTGCAAAAAGTGAGTCCTGAGAAGGACTATGTGGAAGACACCATGGTGTAGCTGGACACTTCGGAGTCCTGGGTTTGGGCACCAGCTCTATCCAGCACATCACGGTCTCCTTCTGGGCCTCACTTTTCCCATCTGGAGTCAGGGTGTGTGTGTTTAGGGGAGATGCTTTGGACTCTACTGCCTGAGCCAACACTGACACTCTGGGAACCGACATTCTGCTGTGAGACGGGGCCAGTGAGCTGAGTGAATAGGAGATGCTGCCCCACGTCTGAGCCGCTGCCCTCCCTGCTGTGTGGGTGAGCACGGCGCTCACACGCGTTCTGCCTTCCACTGCTCTAGTGGCAGCGATGGCGCCGGAGCCGGAGCAGAGAGAGCTCTGCGGGGTCTCTGCTCTCCCCATCCCCGCTCTGCCGCCCAGGAGAGGCTGTCCAGGCCGAGCAGGGGAGGGGGCACGCATCCAAGCTCACACAATCGCCACCTTGTCTCGGGGAGACAAAGGCCGGACTCCAGGCCTTGGCGGCCAACTGCCCAGATGGAATGACAGATCACAGAGTCGCTGAATTCAGAATTTTTAAGAACGTTAGCACCATAATAGTTTAGATTTGTAGAATCTCTAAAATCCATAATAATATGTTAGAATCATAGACATGGAGAATATTCACTTCAAAGAATAAAGCACGTTGAAACAGAAATATGTGGAAGAGTTCAAAATCTCAGAATTTAGATATGGAATGATTACAGAACCTCAGACTCAAAAACTCAGAGCAACCAACTGTCAGAACTGTCCAGTGTGAAGAACCTAGTTTCTCATAAAAACAGAACATTATGATCACACGGCCTATGAACCGGGGATTGCACGTTGAACAGCGTCAGGAGTGGGATGCCCAGAAGACTGGTTTTCGGTCCCATGGAACCTGTAACCTTGCATCCCCAGGCCCTCGGAAGGACCACGATGGTTTGCTCCCCTGCAGGGGCTCTCTCCACACCTGCCTGAGCTCCGCACCCTTCAGACATGGACAAGGGTGTATGAGAATCCCAGGAAGCTGAAAAAATGCTCATGGCCAGGCTTACCTTGGATCTACTGAATCAGAATTTCTAGCACCAAGCTAAGAAAAAAAAAATTCCCTAGGTGATCTGATGTGAAGCCCCAGGAGAACCACTGATCTGGGGACCCTCTCTTCCACAGGACAGAGGGGGAAGCAGGGCATGCGTGGACCTGGACAAGGACGCACCCGGTGGGCCCCAGCCTCTAGACCAAGGTCAGCGCCCTCAGACCTTTCTCTGCTTGTTTCCTCTCATTGGACCCCTCTGGCTCCAGGGGCCCTTTCTCCTACTCACGGCATCTGCCTTGAAACCCCCTGCTCCGGGGTGGTCCCAGCAGTCTTGGGCACCGAGAGGGCCAGGACAGAGTGAGACACTTGGGGACTACTGGACTCACAAAGCCAGGCCTCCTGCCCCCCACCCACAGGCCCAGAGCCCTCCAGGTCATTTCAAAGTGGGGCTGGAGGGGCACCATGAAGGTCACCAAAGTCAATCCCCAGCCTCTAAGGAGGCCTTCAGTGAAGAAAGAACTGAGGCATCGGGATTCACGAGCCAGCTGTCACTAGCTTTCTGTGTGGCCTTAGACGGTCACTCAGCCTCTCTAGGGCTACATGGCCTCCAGGCAGAGGCTGGACGGAGAATCTCTGGGAACCCCTTCCAGCTGTCTCTTGACTTCACACAGCAAGGCCACACGTTTAAGGCAGTGGGGCCGCCGCATCCTTTGCTGGCTTGTTCCCGATCACTTAGGAAGCTCCTTCTTTTGTCTAATTTGAAACATTGCAGCTGTAGTTTCAACCCTTTGCCTTCCTGCATAAAGATGGAAACTATCTGGACACAAATGCCCTTTACTTGCTTAGAGGGAATGAATCCTCAGCTTCTGCACCCTGGCTGAGGGAGGGTGCCCCTCTCTCCTGCCCGTTACAGGTCTGGCTGGCCTTGCTGACTCCAGTAGGAGCTTCACGCCCAAACAAATGGGGCGGGGCCTCAGCAGGGCGACACAGCGAGGGAGGCTGTCAGAGCCAGGCCTGATCCCGGTTTTCTCTGATGTTCTCACAGCTCCTAAGCAGCTAAGCAGGGCAGGGGTCCTGCTGGGCTGGAGTGTTTCCTCCAGAGAGATGGGAATTTCCAGCCAAGAACCCTTCGGGCTATGGAAAGAAGGCCCAAGAGGTAGTAGCCTCAGGAGTAGAGAAGTAGAAGCCCAGATAGTCCTTAGAGCAATATTTCCCAAATTTTAGTGTTCCCACGAGTCACCTGGGAGCTTGTGCTGGTAGAAGTGCTGATCCTGATTCGGCAGGTCTGGGGTAGAGCCCAGGGATCTGCATTTCTGATAAGCTCCTGGTGACGCAGCTGCTGGCCCACGGACCACCCTCTGGAAGGCAAGCCTTTAGATGTTCATAAAGAACAATCTAGTTATCCCTAAGGACATGTACTTTTGTTCAGCTTGGCCTGCAAGTCATTTCCAGCTCTGTTAGTTCATGAGATCCACACAGCAACCCCAAGGGGCAGAAGAAATGCATGTTGCAGGGCCCACTGCACAGAAGGGGAAACTGAGGTGGAGCGAGAGCAAGGGGCTTGTTCAGGATTACCCACCTGGCTCTGCTCCCTCCTCTAAACTCCTCCTCTGTGGCTGGTCCTCGCCACACACCTTGGCAGCGCTTACCTCAGCCAGCGACTCCCGGTCCTGCCTCCCACTCAGCTATGCAGGCCTGGGGGCAGGGGCCAGCTCCTCTGCCCTGAGGCCTCCCGGGGGTCTCCAGGGAACCTGGCTGAACTGCGCTGGCTACTGACCTGGCTTCCAGAGGGCTGAGTAGGTGGAATCAGCCAGGCTCATTGGGCTTAAATCCTGGTGGTGCCCTTGGCTCCCACGTGACCCTGGGGGAATTCCTTGATGCCTGAGAACATTGATGATGTGCAAGGACTCAGCGTGGTCCCTGGCACACAGGGTGCTCAGCCAGTGTCAGCTCCTGCCTTCCTTTCCTTCCCCACATCCCATTTGGGCCTTGTTCACTTTTTCTCTTCCTTTCTTACACATTCAATATTTATGATAGCATGGCCTCTGAAGCAAGACTGCTGGGGATTATATCTGAGCTGTGTGACCCTGGTCAAGTCACTTACCCTCTCTGTGCCTCAGCTTCCTCCTCTGTGCAGTGGAGGTAATAGTGCACAGAGAGAGGGCTGTTGTGAAGATCAATGAGTCAATATGTATAAAGTGCTCAGAGCAGCGCCTGGAACACGGCCAGTGCTCCCTGTGTGAGCTGCTGTGCCGTTAATACCTTCCCCACACGATGGCCCCAGCTCTGCAGCAGGCGCCACAGCAGACACTGGGGCTACAGTATCGAAGCTCACATCTGCCGAGCACTCAAGATGTGCCAGGCCCTGTGCTAGTGACTTTGTGGACTTCCTGGCCCCACCCCAACCCTGCCCCAAGATCATAGTCAAAGAAAAATACCAAATACTAAGCTGCTTGTGCGAGTTTCTTTAGGGAACACAAAGTGACTGGCAGCGGGGGTGAGCTCAGAAGGCCTGTGGGAGAAGGGGACGCACGGCTCTGTTTGAGCCTCATGTTCCCAAGCAAGGAGCAGAAGAACTTGGGTTCCTATCCGCTTTTACCCTTGTCATCATGCCTACTGCCTTGGGGACAGCCCCCTCTTCACCATTACCCCACCCTGTGAAATGAGAGACACTCTGCTCCCACACAAAGCCTCCCTCCCTGGCCAAAGCCAGGGACGCATAAGGATGCAAGGCGGGCAAGAAAGCCAGGGGCGCACTTTCTCCCGCAGCCTGGTTTCTGCCTGGGCCTGAGCACAGCAGGCGCAGCGTGTCCTGGTAGATGGACCTGCCCCTGCGGGCAGAGAGGGGTGATAGGAAATGCCTGACATTAACTGGCTATGGGACCACGGGCCAGATACTTAACTTTGTTGCAGAAGAAAAGTAAGAAGAAAGGAAGGCAGGGAGAGATGAACAGAGAGAAAGGGCATGAGAGGGAGCTGCTTCGCAGGCCATGTATGAGGGAGGTCTCGTTTCTCTGGTCTCCCCACACCATGGGAGCCCCTTCCCAGTATCTGTGCCCTGATTTCTCTGCAGCCTAAACCTTAGAATGGGGGAACCTGAGGGAAAGGAAGCCCAGCTCTTACAGGCAGGGCAGCTGGCGGTGCCAAGTTTTCAAACCCAGAAACTGGGCCACCTCCTGCTCCAGACAAAGCCACGAGATACAGGAGGGGCTTGGTGCAGGCTCCAGCCCCATCCCGGGAAGGGGGGCACCCCAGATGCTGTGAGTGGTTTCTCTAACCACTGCCACCACAAGGATGCTTCAGAGAAGCCCTGGCAGACACGGGCAGGGGCCACGGCAGCCCCCTGGCTCACACCCACCCCAGAAGCCCATAAACCTTCCCTTGCTCCCCTCTAGTCATTTCAGCAAACATTCTGTGAGCACCTGCTGCATGCAGGCCTGAGCTCGGCTGCTCACTGGGCAGTGGGGCGCGCAGCACAGTGAGTTTCCAAAGCTCGTTTGCTTGCCTGGTCACCTCTGGGTACCACAGAGGCCCTGTCAGATGGGCTTCCTGGGTGACCCCACTTCACACACTAGGGGACGTGGGGCTCAAAGGCAGGGTCGACTTGGCCAAACTACTGAGGAGCAGGCCTTGGACAAGAGCTCGGGTCTTCTGACTCCAAGGCCCAGGCCCCTCTGCCAGCCAAGTGGACACAGACCCAACCAGAGATGGGCCCTGGGGAAGTAGGAGAAAGGGGCAGCCCCAGGCTAGGCAGGGCTCAGCAAGATGGTGTAGGAGTGCAGGGACACTCCGCGGGAGAGGATGCATTTGGGCTGGGCTTGGAGGAGGTGGAGAAAATGACATCGAATTACTGGCTGAGGGCACAGCACAGGCAAAGCCTAGGGTGAGAGGAGGCTCAGCTGAACTCAAATGGCAAACAGCTGAAAGCAGCTCCAGGCGCCGAGGCTGGGGCCACACTCTAGGACCGGGGCAGGGCAGAGCGGAGATCGCACAATGAGGAGGGACTCCTGTCCTTCAGGTTCTAGATGGGGAGGCGGGAGAGGTGAGAAGCCATTAAAGGCCTTAGAACCAGGTCCTGGGTTGGGGTACTAGTCATGAAAGTGGGGTTCAGAGAGGAGAGCCCATGGCCTGGGATGGCTGGGGAAGACATCTTGAAGGTGGGGGTGGGGTTCAAGCTGGGCTTGAAGGTGGGTAAGGAGGGAAAAGACTAGGGAAAGGTACCGCAGGCCGCGGTGGTTGGGGGGGGCGCGGCACAAGCAAAGGCACCGCGGCTGGAAAGCCCCAGGTGTGCAGGTGTGCAGGTGTGCAAGCCGGTGCCTGTGACGTGTGCAGGGGAAGCTGCCGGGCTGGGAGGGGAAGGGGAAGGAAAGGGGAGGCTTCAGTGCCATGGTGTCTCAGGCTGATCCTCATCTACCTCACACCAACTGCGCAAAGCCAAGCTCCAGGTTCTCACTTTACAAAGAGGGCAGATGAGGCGCAGGGACCCAGCAACCTGACAGGTATTGCTGTGTTAACAAGGGAGCTGCCGCTTACTGAGAGCTGCTGGCCACCAAGCACTGAGTCGGCTGCTCCGCCACCCCCCCCACTGCACACAAACCCCCACGAGGTGGTGACCCCATTTCACAGGTGCCTAGGGGGACTTGTGCCACGCTCCCAGCACACAGGCACGACGGGGCAGGAGTGAGGTCTGAGCACACCTCAGGAGACTTGGCTGCTCTGCACTCTCATGTCCTCTGAGGTTGAGGGGAACAGAAAATGACCCCGTCAGAACCTTCCGTGGGGCCCACAGAACCGCCCCAAGCTACTCCGAGAGAAAAACAATCCGCGTGAGAAGTTCAGGTCAGGAGTGTGGCCTACAGGAGGCCATGGCAGGGGTTGTTAATAAGTCAGTGAGTGAGTGAATGGGGTCCTTCCGGTGTTCAGAGGAGGGCAATTCTTTTGAGCTTGAGGACAGGTGAAATCAGAGAAGGCTGCCAGGAGAAGGTGACACCAGGCAGCTATTCAGCGCAAGGATGCAAGTACTCCCCTCCAGGTCTCCATCCACTAGGCCTGGCAGGCGGTTCAAGAACCAGGGAGAGGTCCTAGCTCCCAGGCTCTGCCAACATCCCTGTCCCTCGAGGCCTATGGGCAGAGGATTAAGAAGGTGAGGCCAACTGATACGGGAAGATTCCTGGGGGCTCCAATAAGTATGGGGACACGGAAGCCCCAAGCCACCAGCTGTGGTCCATTTAAAAGGAGAACTGGCAGCGAGGATGTGAAACTGGCCCTCTGGGACTCTTTCCTGCTAGTCTGGGGCCGCAGGAAGGATGTCCGAGTGGCTGTCCTGTGTGCCCCCACACCCCGCGCCCCGCCCGCCACCGCCCGCAGCTGCTCTCACTGATCTGTGCCAGGGCGAGCACTCGGCAAGCCCACCCCTCCGCCTGGCCAGAGGGGGGCCGACAGCCCACAGGTGGCACTGGGCATCTTCCAGCCATGCCCACCGCCCCTCCTCCTGGAGCACCCACGTGCGCCAAGCAGAGCACCCAGGACCCAGTCCCTGCCTGTCCGTCTTTCCAGCCAACCTGGGTGACCCAAAGTCACCAGAGCTTGCCCCTGCCCCCACCCCAAGGCACCTGAGAGAGCACAGCCTTGTCACATGGCCTCCCTGCAGCCTATCCCCATGGTAGCTCCCCTCTGTGGGATGAGGGTGGGATGAAGGACCAGAGCCCCCTCTGGGGACCCCCACAGCCCCGAAGCACCTCTGGAAGCCTCAAACCAGCTGAGCTGAGGCATGATAATAACGACGGTCATTAACACAGTCCCAACAGCATGTGGCAGTGCCGGGGTGCTGTGAGGTCCCAGGCTCTCTTAAGCATTTCGTATAAAATAACTCAGTTATCCATAACTCAATTATCCTTACAACTTCTCATGGGGAAGGCTTTTATTTTCATCTTACAGAGGAGAACACTGAGGCCCAGAGACATTTAATTTTCCCAAAGGCCCCCAGCTGGTCCGAGGCAGAGCAGGGGGTCCAACCCAGGTGGGCTGGCTTCTGAGGCTGTGCTCGCCTCACCGAGGCCCAAGGAGAGGGCCTTGGTCTGGGGACTTCACCAGTGTCAGCAGTCACCGCACCACCCCCAGCAGCAACATCCCAGCTAACGTTCCCTGGACGCTCACGACATTCCAGTTTCTGTGCCAAGCACTGGAACCACAGGGCCCAGGCCCCGCGGCTGGTGCGCCAGCCCAGGCTCCAGAGGAAAGCCCTCGCAGGGATGCCTGCCCTGCACACAGGCCCTGGCCCGGGTCGCCCTCAGAGCAATCGTGTGGTGACGCTGTTTGTCTTGCCTTCTTCTCTCCCCTGTTCCTCCCTCCCTTCCTTCCTTCCCTCCCCACCTGTTCCCTTCCTCCCATATTGATCTTTCATAACACGTAGTCCTGGCCCTGTGCTGTGCGAAAACATGTTTCCCCAACCGTTACACTGATGGGTCTGAGCCAGCCAACGGCCCTGGGCCCCAGGTTCTGCAGGGAAAATCTTGCATAGCCTCCATCCCCTCTGCCTGTCCCTCCCCAGGATTCAGCCACTCAGGCCTGATGAAACCCAGGCCTGCAGTGAGGGCAGCACCTGAATGGGGGATCGGAAACCCCAGGCAGGGGTCAGACACAGGCTGGTGGCCCAGGCCCTCCCTGCCTCCTTAGGACACCCTACAGGGACCAGCCTGCTCTGACCTGGGGAGAGGTGCAAGGAGTGGGGTCCAGAGTGCTACGAAGCCCGGGGTCAGGGCAAAGGGGGTCTGGGCCAGTCTCTGCTTTCCCCCGGCCTCCTGTCCCTCCCCCCAGCAGGACCCTGAAACTATTTACACCCCTCCTCTAAGGTTTCAGCTGTTCTAGGATTCGATTCTTTCCCTGCTCTATTTTTCTTCTTTTGCGATCTCCAAGAAACACGAGCTGCCAGATGGGTGGGGGTGCTGATTGTTTTCTGTCTGACATCTGGATTTCGTTAGCAGCCCTGGGCATGCTGACTCAGGAATGGCAGCTCCCCTAGGCTCAGGCCCTCCCCAGGCCCCTCACAGAGCCCCGTCCTCAGCTGGACACAGGAGGTACAGGTGACAACACCCCTCAAGCCTCCCTCAAAGGAGTAACCCGCCCCCCAAGGATACGTTGGGAGTGGCGGAGGCGGAGGGCTTAGACAATTTCTGCTTTCAGCTCAGCGCCTGATGGACGGTTGCCAGGCTGGGTGCGGCTGGGCCTGACCACTCTGAAGGGTAGACAGAGGGCTTAGGGAAAAGACGCCAGGTCCTGGATGTCCTGCCCCCATCTGCACCCCAGTCTCTATTCCTACAGAGGTGATGAGTGGACTATCAGGGCAAGAAGCCCTGCACTGACCCCAAATTACAGATACATGTTGGAAACGAGGAAAGGTGGCCCCACATTACAGATACATTTCAGAAATGAGGAGAGGTTAAATGGCTTGTTCAAGGTTGCGCAGGAAGTAAGTAGAAGAGTTGAAACTTGAACTCTGGTCTTTGGGTTAAAAACTTGAAACTATTCCTTTGACCTCCACAAGACATCCCTTCACTAAGATCGGGGTCCTTATGTTGGCTTATGGACCCTGAGCCCTATCTGACCTTTAGATAGAAGGTAATATCTGGAGTTTCCACACCCTATCATCAGAAAGGCCAGGGGGGGCCGCTCAATCTAAAGCAGCCTACAGATCTTCTTCAGGGCTACAGGGTGAGTCTCACGGGCCCATTCCTCCATAAAACATGGTTAAAAATGATATTTTATGACTGCATTGGTATAAAGACAAACAACATCCAGGCTAGATTACTATCATTATTATTTTTAATATATATATTTTTATCCTCACCTGAGGACATTTTTTTCATTGCTTTTAGAGAGAGAGGGAGAGAGAGAAGGCAAGAAAGAAGCATCCATTGGCTGCCTCCTCCTGTATGTGCCCAAACCGAGGTTTGTATGTGCCTGGACCGGGGATCGAACAAGCAACCCTGGTATGCTCTGACTGGGAATCAAACCCGCAACCTTTCCATTAGGGGACGTTGCTCCAATCAGCTGAGCCACACTGGCCTGGGCTGGATTATTATATTTATTCTTTTCTTCTGGCTTTAAAGTAAACAAACATTAAAACATTTTTGTGGGCACTTAAGGAATCACGGGCCTGCCATTTGTCCTGGAGAAGTCAGCCTGGAGTTCTCTGTCAAACCACGCAGCTTCTGCAGAACACTTCTTGCTATCTGATGTCTCCTTCCCTTATTAACTTGTGCTTACTGTCTAGCTTCACCAACTAGAAGGTAAATTCCAAGAGAGCAGAAACCTTTTCTGGTTTTTTCACTGTGGCATCTGTAAATGCTTAGCCCATTATAAGTGCTCCATAAAGACTTGCTGAATAAATAAATGAAGGAGAGTCTGGAGAGCCTATCTTTTCAGGCAGGTAAATGTGTATCCCAGTTAGGAGCACCCCACTTGCCCAGGTGGCCACCTCAAAAAGCCGGTAGGCTCCCTCGACACCTTATCCCTCCCTCAGGGTCACCATATCCCACAGACGCTACATTCTCATGGTGTCCAGAATTTGTCCCCTCACCTCCAACCTTTGCTCACCCTTGCCCTATATCTGGTTTTATCCTCTATCCACGTTCCTGGACTGGTTCTGCTAGCAGTCTTGCCTCCTACAGCCCGGCCTCTCACCTGCCACTAGCATGATATTTCAAAATGCCAATCTGAGCGTGTCACCTGAAACGCTTGCATGGCTTTCCCTTGCCTCCAGATAAAGTCCAAGTTAGTGTAGCCTGGTACACAGGCCTTTCACCACCTGTTGCAGCCACACCTCCTGCTCCTCCCCCTAGGCACCCAGAGTGCCAGCTGTCACCAAGGGCCCGCAATGCTCGGAAAGCAAACTCCCGTTATATACACAATTGCTTGGAAGCCTTCCCTGCCTCAGGCCCAGGCTCCTCCTCTCAGAGGCCTCCCATGAAGCCCAGGCAGAGCTGGTTTCTCATTGCAAACCTCAACTGTAGCCCTGATCACCCTGAATGGCCAACAGTGTCTCAGTCTGTCCCATGGAGGACAGGGGTAGGGCCTTATCTAGCATAGGCCTGGCAAACCACAGGAGCTCAGGAAGGGTTGGGGGATTATAGTAGGTCCTAGGCCTGGCTCTCCTAGACAGGCTGTGTGTCCTGGGCGCAGATGTGACACCGAGCCAAGTCCCTACCACAAACCAACATACCTATGCAGGCAAGTGCAGCTGGCTCGGAGCAAGATATTGCTGCTCAGGTCTTCACAGTCCTGCCACACTAGTGTACAGAGGCCAGCATGAGGTGGCCAGGCAGGTACGTAGCAACTGCAACTCTTCTACAGCCACCTGGGATCTCTGCAGTCACTCCAGTGGGCTGCCCTCACCCACCCCTGGCCTCCTGGACTGCACTAAGACAGCAGATGCTCTGGGGCTGGACCAGTGGTAGAATCTACTGGACACACCAAGTTGGCCAGACCAAGCCTAGTATGTCCTCTGCCCACATTGGCCTTGTCCCTCTTTCTTTCCAGTAACCCAACTTTTTAAAAAACTCTGACGTTCTGAGAATGATAGTGGAGATCAAAGTTTGGGTGCAAAGGCAGATAGTAGAACCTAGTTTGAAAAGCATGGGCTCTTGAATCAGGAAGACCCAAGTTCCAATTCCAGCTTTGCTGTTCACTAGCTGCGTAACTTTAGGCAAGTCACTTAGCCTCCCTGGGCCTCAGTTTTATGGTCTGGCAATTGACTGACAAAAGAGTTTTTTAAAGAATTGAATGAGCTGATGCACAAAACATGGTAAACTCAATGCTTAGAAACTATTGTAGTTGTTGTTAATGTTATCATTGCCCTTGAACTAGAGGCCTGGCACAACAATAGGAGCAGGCTTTTCAGGAACAGTGTGGTAGACGTTCTTGACTCCCTAGACTTCCTGAGCCAGTCCTGGCATTGGCTGCAGATGGACCCTAGTCCCCACGAGAGGGGCTGCCTTTCAGCAAAATCAGAAACTGGTCTCCAGCACCTGCATTTCTGCTTCAAGTCTCCCAGTCTTCCTGCAGAACCCAATCCCCCCACACTGCCCCAGGGATCCATGAGAAGCCCCACTGGTCTGATGAGGCTAACTCTTGATACCTCTATCACATGCTTAAGATTGGAAAAACACAGGTTTCCATCCCCTGGTTGCTGGGTTATACCACCTGGGGCATTGGCAGTGAATGCTTTAAAAGCATTTTCACTGTGCCTTCCCCAGAGCCCTGGGGCTACAGGAATGACTTCAAGAGCTAGGAAGGGCTAGCTTAGGGTTCTGCACATTCCACTCCCGGTTAGGCCATTTTTAAGATATTTAGACCATTTAAAAATCACTTCACAGGAGAGAAGAAAGAAGTAGAAAAAATATTCAAAGAAATAATGGCTGAAAACTTCCAAAATCTGATAAAAATCTTTAATCAACACATCCAAGCAACTCAAGAGACTCCAAGTAAAATAAAAATGAAGAGACCCACACATGAACACATGAAAGTAAAACTGCTGAAAGCAAAACAAGGAGGAAATCTTGAAAGCAACGGGAGAAAAATGACATCATTTATAATGGAATTCCAATAATATTAACTGACGTCTCATCAGAAATAAAGGAGGTCAAAGGGAAGTAGGAAAACATATTCAACGTACTCAAAGAAAAATAAAACCTTTCAGCCAAGAATTCTATACCGAGCAAAGCTATCTTTTTGAAAAACGAAAGTGAGATAGCAGGTGAACAGAAACAGAGGTTTCATTGCTAGCACACCAACCTTTCAAGAAATACTAAAGGAAGTTCTTCAGGCTGATAGCAAGTGACCCAAACAGGAATGCAAATAAACATGAATAAAAACAAGGAGCACTGATAAGGGGATTATGTAATGTGAAAGACAGTAAAAATAAATATTTCCTTTTGTTTCTTCTCTTAGCTGATGTAAAAAGCAATTGTATAAGACAGTACGCATAAAATTATACTATTTGTCCTATAACATATATAAATATATTTGCCAATAACAGCACAAAAGAGGCAGGTGGGTGCAAATCTGTCTTGGGCTAAGAAAATGCCTCCAGGTGGTAAGTAACTTGAATCCACAGTAACGAGTGAAGAGAACCAGGAATGGGAAATAAGAAGGCTAATCTGACAAACAGTTCAGTGCGTTCGCTTGCTCTCTCTCTCTCTCTTTCTCAATAGAGCAATTATATAATTGCTTTCTTTTCTTTTCTACCTTCTTTAAAACACAAAATTATATATAATAATAGTTATGACAAGTATTGTTGAATTTTTAACATATATTGATGTAAAATGTATTAACAATAATGCTACAAAAACAAGGAAAAAAGACTAGAGCTATGTAAGCATACTAGTCACCAGAGTTAAGTTAGTATACATCAGAAGCAGATTCTGATAAGTTAAGATGTATAAGATAAGTCCTGGAACAATCACTAAGGAAATAGCTTTAAAAATAGTAAAAAAAAAAAAATCATTAAAGAAATTTAAATGTTACATTAGAAAATCATCATTTAATGCATAAGGAAACAGTAAAGAAGGAATATAAGATGAGAAAAAAAAGGAATAATTTAGAAAACAAAAAGTAAAATGGCAGACCTAAATCCAACCATATCAATAATAGCATTAATAATAGCATTATCAATAATGTGAAAGGATTAAACAATCCAAACAAAAGGCAGATTGTCAGACTGAATAAAAAGTAAACCAAGATCCAATTGTATGTAATCTATAGGACATGCACTTTAGGTTCAAAGATTTGAACAGATTGAAAGTAAAAAAAAAAGGAAAAAGATCTATCACATAAACAGCATTGATAAAACATCTGGCTATGCTGATATCAGAAAAAATAGACTTTAAAACAAAAAATGTTACCAGAGATAAAGAGGGCATTTTGATGATAATAAAAAGGATGGCCCTGACCGGGTAGTTCAGTTGGTTGGACCATCGTCCCGATGCACCAGGGATGCAGATTCAGTCTCCAGGCAGGGCACATGCAAGAAGGCAACCAACAAATACACAAGTGGGTGGGTCAGCGAATGGATCTCTCTCTGTCTCTTTTTCTTTCTCTTTCCCTTCCTCTCTCTCTCTCTCAATCAATTAAAAATGAAAAGATCAACCAATCAGGGAAATACAATTATGAACATAGATGAACCTAATAACAAAGCATCAAAATACATACAGCAAAAATGGACAGAACAGAAGAAAAAATGGTCAATTAAACACTAATAGCCCTGACTGGTGTGGCTCAGTGGATTGAGCGCCGGCATGCTAACCAAAGGGTCACTGGTTTGATTCCCATTCAGGGCACATGCCTGGGCTGCAGGCCAGGTCCCCAGTGCGGGCCACGTGAGAGGCAACCACACATTGATGTTTCTCTCCCTCTCTTTCTCCCTCCCTTCCCCTCTGTCTCAAATAAATAAGTAAAAATCTTTAAAAAACAGTAATAGAGATTTCAATACCCCACTTACTATAACGAACAGAAGAACTAAGCAGAACAAAAACAAGGATTCAGAAGACACAAACAACACTTTAAGCCAAATAGATCTAACAGACATCGATGAGAACACTCCACCCAACATCAGCAGATTATTCTTCTTAAGTGCACGTGAACCATTCTCTAGGACAGCCCACATGCTGGGCTATAAAACAATTCACAATAAAGTTAGAAGCGTTGAAATAATATAAAGTATGTTCTGTGACCCCCAATAGAATAAAATTAGAAATAATTTTAAAAAGACATCTGGGAAACTCATACATATGTGGAACCTAAAATCACACTTCTACATAATGAGTGGGTCAGAGAAGAAAAAGGGATATCAGAAAATACCATGTGATAAGCTAAAAAGAAGATACGACACACCGAAACTTACGGGATGCAGCTCGGAGGAAAATGCGTAGTTGTGAACATCTACACTGAGTTCTCACTTAACATCGTTGATAGATTCTATGGCTTTAAGTGAAACAACGAATAACGAAACCAGTTTTACCATAAGATAACTGATATAAATAGCAGTTAACTCCCAACAGTACCTCATCAGTGTTATAATGAAGCAACATTCACTGATAACGTGCTGTACATATAAAAAGAAACTAGAAGAAGAAAACTAAACTCAAAGCAAGCTGAATGAAGGAAATAATAAAGATTAGAGTGAAGAATTGAAAGCAAAGACTCAGAGGAATATTAGTACGTCCATGTTCATTGAAGCATTATTCACAATATGCAAAAGGTGGAAGCAGTCTAGTTGTCCGTTGGTGACTAGAAGCATAAACAAAATGTGGTGATCACACCCACGTGCACAGAGGAATATTATTCAGCCTTAAAAAAGGAAGGAAATCCCATCAGATGCTACAACATGAATGAACCTTGGGGACATTTTAAGTAAAATAAGCAAGTTACAAAAGGACAAATAGTGTATGATTCTGCTTACAAGAGGTCCCTAGAGTAGCAAAATTCATAGGGAAAGAAAGTAAAATGGTGTTTGCCGGGGTCTAGGGGAGTAAAGGAGAGGGAGTTATTGCTTAATGGGAACAGAGTTTCCGTTTTGCAAGATAAACACAAGTTCTGTGGGCGGATGGAAGTGACGATGGCCCAACAGTGTGAATGTACTTAATGTCACTAAACTGTACAATTAAAAACAGTTAAGATGGTACATTGTATGATATGTGTATTTTGTCAGAATTTCTTAATAGATTAGAATGTTAAATAATAAAATAGAAAATAGAAAAATAGTGTAAAAAATTAACTAAACCCTAAGTTGGTTCTTTAAAAAGGTCAACGAAATTGACAAAACTTTTGCTAGACTAAGGAGAAAAAAGGAGAAAAGACTCAAATTACAAGAATCAGAAATGAAAGAGGAGAACATTATACCAAGCTTACAGAGATAAATACAATTACAATAGAATATTATAAAGAACTGTATGCCAATAAATTAGATAACAGATGAATTGGACAAATTCCTAGAAAGACACAAATTACAGAAACTGACACAAGAAGAAATAGAAAATCTGAATAGACCTATAACAAGTAAAGGGATTGAACTAGTAATTTTAAAAATTTACCCGCAAAAGAAAACCCAAGCTCAGATGGTTTTGCAGATGAATTTTACCAAACATTTAAAAAAATTAATATTAATTCTTGCCAAAATCTTCCAGAAAATAGAACAGGATGGAACACTTCCCAAATTGTGGAACTGATAAGTGATATTACATGAATGAGGCATGAAAACAATATGTTAATCAAAAGAATCTAGGCACAAAAGGCCATGTATTATATGATTCCATTTATATGAAATGTCTAGAATAGGCAAAGTTAGAGCTAGAAAATAAATTAGTGGCTGCCTAGGGGCTGAAGAATAGGGGGTGACAGCTAAAGAATGTGAGGTTTCTTTTTGAGGTGATAAAAAATGTTCTATAACTGTTGTAGTGATGGTTACACAACTCTGTGAATATACTAAAAATCATTGAATTGTACACTTTCAATAGGTAAATTATATGTTATGCAAATTAAATCCCATTAAAGCTATTACCAAAATAAGCACTCCACTTTTAAATATTATATATTCTGAGTTCTCTGTAATATTTTATTCAAAGCAAAAACTTCGACAAAGTTTTCAGTGCCTTAAAAAAGCCTTGTCCACACATCCCTTCACCCGGGAAGACTGGCACTGAGCACCTGCTGTGTGTGGTTCCTTGAGCTGGCATGGGGGATCAGATAGTGAGAGGTACAGAGGTGGATCTAGCCCAGAACTGCCCCTGAGCTTGTGGTCAGGTGAGGGGTGGGGGGCATCCAATTAAATTCCAGCCTGCCAAAATACCTAGTACCTTGCCAGGAGGGCGCACTCTCCATTGTGACCCAAAGGAGAAAAAAAATAATGCTAGCCAACATTCACTAAGTGCCCAGTGTGTGCCAGGCATTGTGCTAAGCACTTTCCATGCATTATTTCAATGGACCTTCACAATCCTATGAGTCAGTGTCCTCATTAGCTTCATTTTACCGATGGTGAAACTGACATTTCGAGCCCTTGCCCTCCCACCTCTCGTGAAGGGTGGAGGGAGATGCCTGGGCCTGCAGGAGTCCCAGGTAGAATCAGGCTTGTTATGGGGCCAGAAGAGGGCCTCTACCCATTCAAGGGAGAAACTGAGGCTCCGCAGGCCGCGGGTGCCTCACTTGGAGTGGCACGGGTGCTCCAGGAGGCAAGAGCACGGAAGCCCCAAGACCGGAGTGCTCACGTTTGTCTCCACTCCACCTCCCTGAGACTCTGTTTCTTCAGCTGTAACGTGGGGCTATGACTCCTGTTTCTCCAGAGAGTTAAGGGCCCTGCACAAGGTAAGTGAACACTCTGTATGACCCACAGGAAGGAAGAACCAGGGTTAGCCCTGCGCTGGAAAGTGAGAGGCACTGAGGGCAAGGGACCCTCTGGGCCCACATGTAGAAGAGCTCCGGCTCTGTCCAGAGAGAGGGCAGTGTGCACACACACTCACACACTCCTTCATCAGCCGGCCGCCTCTGGCTCACCATCCATTGCCGTTGGACAGTGGTCACACTGTGGGAGGCACAGCACCCTTCTCCCATCAACCCGCCAGCCCCACTCAAGCCCTCCTTCCCCTGGAAGCCTTCCCAGGCTGCGAGCCCCATGTGAGCATACCTCCTCAGAGTCCCAAGAGCCCCTGACGGTGTCTGAGCATCACCTGCCTAGTGCGGGGCGGGGGGTAATATCCCAGCTCCTCCACTGACCAGTTCAGTGATCCCGTGTAGTTCCTGACTCACACAAAGCATCGTGTAACATGGGCTAATAAGAGCACTCTACACATACGGCAGTTGTCTGATGGATGAAATAATGCTTTGAGAGCATTTATCATAGTGCCTGTGTCCTTCAGTGGGGCTAAGTCCTGCTCTGCCCGCCTCACGGGCTGTGGGCAGGAGAGGATGGAGGGAGGTTTTCGAGGTACTGTTGTGAATGGCTGAGAGCAGAGGTCCTTTGCTTGGGGCTCCGCTGGGGAGGGCACAGGGAGATGCTGACTAGGTGGGCCACGGACAAGACTCTGAAGACCATCTGGATCCTTAGTTGCTTGTTTGCCTTTTGTCCTATTCTGACACCCTCTGGGGGTAGGGTCTCACCTTCTGCTCAGTGCCCAGGGCCCCTGCTCACTACATACTGAGGGATAGACAGGGCCCCCTGGAGTGTGGATCTGGAGAACAGCCACCAGTGGGTCAGCTGGAACCAGGGAGGGCCTCCCTTGCCCAGGGGTAGGGGGAGGCCAGATCACTGGTGTACATGAATCACTGGGTGGGCAGGTCTTACTAAAATGCAGCTCTGGGGTGGGCCTGACAAGTTCCCAGGCAACACAGACTCAGCTCTGCCTGGCTGTACTTTAAGTAGCAAGGACAAAAAGCACGGCATGACCATTTGCGATGGGAGTGGTGAGCGAGTGGGAAGCACATCTCAGCCTCTCGCTGGCCCGGGTGGGACCCAGCCCCACCCAGGCAGGCCCTCGGGTTCCAACATCTGGAGGGTGAGACAACATGGATTTTCTGAGTTTACAGGATTCCGTTTCCATTACATATATAAAATAAAGTAGTACCACATCATAAAAACATAGGAAAATATGAAAAAATAGTAGGGAAAAATCACTGATAATCTCATACCAGATTTAAAACAACTGTCAACCTCCCTTCCCAGGATTCCAAAGCCATGTCTGTCAGAGAGCCAGGGGTCATCTCGTGAGTGGGGTCAGCCTCAGAAGTCCCACTCGGTCGTGGCGAAGCATTTGGTGAGAGACAGGGGTTGCTCCCCACACCCTTGACCTCCTGGTCCCCGTTCCTCCCCAGCCCCACAGTGCATCACCCAGACCCATTGTAGGGGCACAGAGTCAGGGCAGGCCCCCTCCATCCTCACAGGCAGCAGGTTGAGGAGCCTGTTGCAGAGGAGGTAGAGGTGGGGTTGGGGGAGGGGGTGCACATCTGGATTCCTGGCCCGGAGCCCACATTCCTTCCCTGTGAGTGTGAGGAGATGGGGTCTCGGGAGAGAGCTGTGAGGAGGCTGCTGGCCTCCATCCCGCTTCCCTGTAACAAGACCCACCCTGGCAGGAAGACTGGTAGGGCCCTTAAGTCCCAAAACCTCATTTTGGGGTACCCTACCTAGATTGCTGCCTAACCAGTACAGGTCCAAGCTGAGCCTCTGTCCCGTTCATACCAGCCAGACTTATCTCAGAAATACCAGAGGGGACAAAAAGGTGCAGACCAGAGAGAGCCGCAGGGCCACTTGCTCATGGAAGGGGACAGGGGACAGGTGGGGAGCTGATCCACCTGTCCTACCCATCTACCCATAGAAACTGTTGCACAGGTCAGTAGGGAGCCCTCGAGCCCCACCTGGGCCAGGCTGCCTTACCTGGGGGCAGTCCTTGATGTAGTGTCCTTTGTTGAAGCACAGGTGGCACAGGTAGTTGGGTGGGGGCCTCTTGCTGGGCTTTCGGGTCTCGGAGGCGAGGGTCAGGTCAGAGAAGTGCTCGGTGAGGGAGCTGAGGCCGTCGGCAATGTTGTTGAGGGAACCATAGGGCGAGGTGCTCTTGTACACACTGCTGCTCAGTGCCTGCGGGGACAGAGGCTGTGAGGGCTCTGGAAGGCCTGGACACACTCATTTGCAGCTATGACCTTGGGGATGTTTCCATGAATGTGCACGCACACACACGCAGGCACACACACGTGAATTCACAATGACCCGGCACCCGCCCATGGACTCTGGCCTCCTGGAGCCTGAGTGCTAATCCAGCTCTGGCTGTGTGTCCATGGCACGCCAGTTAACCACTCTGGGCCGCAGCGGCCCCGTCTGGAAAACAGGAAGGGTGACTACCTCCTAGGGTTTTTATAAGACTAACGTGAAGCCACAAACATATAGCACTTATCTCCTGCCTGGCACTTAGGAACCACTCAGTACGTGGTGATGACCATGGTGATGATGATGATGATGATAACGACAATTACTATTATCATTAGTTCTTTACACACTGCCAGGAGATAAGCAGGTACAGCAGAAAACAATCCGCTAGGTTTGGGGATCTGTTGCTTACTGGCAGAGTGACTGTAGACAAGCCACTTATCTCTGAGCCGACTCAGTTTCCTCAACTTGTAAGGAAGAGAGGTATGTCAGATGCTGCAGTTTCCACTCTACAGAAGAGCAGACTGCAAGTCAGTGCTCTGCCCGCTCTCCTGTGGCATGAGGCCACGCAGACTGTCCGGGAGCCCTCGGCCCAGCCGGCCAGCTCTCTGGGAGCCCAGGGAGGAAGTTGCCCACCTCTCCCACCTCTCCCACCTCCAGTTGACAGGAACCAGATGTCTTGCCTGGCTTCAAAGCGGACTCAGCCCAGGCCCCCTCCTGGTGTATACACTCTCTATTTATAGGAGTCACAGGCTCCGCGGCCAGGCACACTGGAATTTAGCGAAGGCGTGCCTGCGGTGAGGCCATGGGCCCCCTTTCCTGGGGCAAGGCCAAGGCAGGAAAGAGGCAGCTTCCTCAGGAGGGTCCATGGCAAACCTGGCCATGGGCTTGGGCGTCCCCTGACCCCAGCTCAGGTGCCCAAGAACTCCAGGAATGAACTACAGGCCTTGGGGAGCCTTGGGTCTAAATGGAGAGACATGGCCTTGTTGAGAGTCCCCAGGCTGATGGGTGAGGAGAGCCTGAAAGAGGGTTGCCTCGGTCTCCCTTACAAAAACAGGGCAGACAGGGGCCCAGGGTGGTGGTGATGGTTCTTTCTGCATCCCCTAGTGTGAGAAGGAGATGGAGGTGAGCTAAGAGCTGGCCTCAGAGGACCAGGCACCCCGCTAACCAGGGTAGAGCCCACCCCTCACACATGTTTGCCTCAGCCTCCCTACTTGCTCCATCCCTGGGGACTTGGCACTCACCCTCTAGAGGACACAGCCCTCATCACCTGGGTGCCAACACTGCCCTTGGCTCCCTGGACACCCTGCTATGAGACCCTGGGCCGGTCCTTCCCTCTCTGGGCTTCTGTCCCCTCTCATGCAGGTTTGGATCGGAGCCTAGGATCTGGAAGGATAGCCACAGACAGCACATCCAGGGCAGCCCAGGCCCAACACACAGCCAGCCTCCAGCAACTGGGCATAGAACTCAAAGGCTCCTATGACCATCTCTGCTCTACCACCGACCGGCGCCACCATTAAGCCCAGGGCCAGTGGAAGACACCACGCAAACCTGCATTCAGTCTGAGGGCAACTCCAACTCTCAGGTGGCCCCAAATGGGGCGGCCCATCCTGAGAGGCAGAGGGTCCCCATCCCTGAATGTGTGGGAGCCAACACTGAACAACCTTAAGGGGTATGGGAGGGTTCTGATGGGAATGAGATTAGATGATAACTGAGCACCTACTATGTACTAGTCCCTGAAAACGTTACAAATATTAAGACAGTTGATGCTCACAATGCCTCATTGTCCCCATTGGACAGATTGCTGATGTTCCAACTTGCACTGAATGACCTGGGAAACTTTCAGCAAGTAGTTTTGTGGACCCCACTTCAGACCTCCCAAAGCAGCCACCTGGGGCTGAGGACCTGGAGTCCGCACTTCTTACTGTGGTAAACTAGACATGCATAAAATCTACCGATTTAACCATTTGTAAGTGTACGGTCCAGTGGCATTGAGGACATTCACATTGTTGTGCCGCCATCACCACCGTCCACCTCCAGAAGCTTTTCATCACCCCAAACTGAAGCTCTGTCCCCATTAAACACTAACTCCCCTCCCCCACCCCAAGTTCAAATAGGCATTTTTAAAGCTCTCGCAGGCAGTTCAGGTCCAACCACCCGGCAGAGCCCCTGGACTTTCCAACTGTCGAGGTCTCTCAGCAGATGGGCTCTAGGCCTCTCTCCATCCCACTGGCCTGAGGGAGGGCCGCATAGCCCCAGCCTCCCAGAGAAAAGTTCGTCCAGACACGAAACTTGAAGCTCTAAATGCGTGACTCACCCTCATGGCTGGGAAATGCAATTTCACAAATAACAACCCTCTTTTCCCCCCTTTTTCTTTCTTTGTTTCCTTTTCTTTTCTGGATGAGATAGAAGCAAGTTCACAGGAATCAGGACTGTTTTGGCAGCAAATTGTTGAGAGGAAGGGGAAGTTTCATGGGTGCCAGAAAGTACACTAATTACACCCTGAAAAACCTTTCCCTCATCGTGGAAAACCTTTCCCTGGTCGTGCGGCCGCACTCTCCTACCCACGGGCAGCCCTGCTGGGATCCCAGGGCAGCCTGAGGACCCTGAGCAGGCTGCCCTCTCCCTGGTAGCTCAACACCTCGAGAGGGTCCAGCTTTGCCCCTGTCACACAGGCAGCTCCAGAGCACAGAGGCGAGGCCAGGGCTCCTCTCCCCATGGCTGCTCCCACCCCCGGAGTCCTCTGGCCTGTCCCCCGTGGCTGCTCCAGCCCCAATTCAAGAGGACGCCACCTTAGAGTTGAAAGGACAGAGTGGTGAGCTGATACAACCTCACTCTCACAGAGGGAGAAACTGAGACCCAGAGAGGCCCAGGGGCACAGACCAGGGCACACAGCCAAGCTTAAGGGCCAGCCTGCCTGCCAGTGTCGCAAAGGGTGGGTGGGGCAGCGAGCCGTTTCCTCTCTGAAAAAGTCGGAGGAGGAGCTCAGGCCATGGAGGTGAAAGGTGAGTCGGCCTCTCAGATGTTTCCATGGCCTGTGGCAACTGGACAGAGCAGAAGCCGGGACACACAGAGCTTCCTCCCCTCTGGCTGCAGAGCTGAGGCCTGACCACTTGGGTTTCCCGGGTGCGAAATATAAAATGGAGCAGGGAAGGTGGGCAAACTTGATGATTCCTGCAGCCCTACTTTCTTACGGTCTGACACCCAGGTACTGAAAGACACCCCCGGGGTCTAGCATGCAGACTGCACTTAATCAATAAGAGTGCCATCTGTTCCAGGTCCTGCCATCTGTAGCTGAGGGCAAGATTGGGCAGAAGCTCCCTTTATCGGGCAGCCCCTAACTCTGCAACAGCAGAGGGGTTTCTCTCAGTGTCCCACGGAACAAGTGCTTTTCTGTCTCCAGTCCTGCACTTGCTGTCCACCTCCAGGAGGCCCTCTCTCTGTCCATCCCGACTTCCTCTGGGCCCCGGCTCCTGGTCTGGTTCTAATTCTAGTGGTGAGGCCTTGAAGCCACACTTTCCCTTACTCAGGCCTCGGACTCCACGGGGTAATGCGACAGCACAGATTCAGGAGCTCCTGAGGCCTTGCTGGCCACGGAGGCCCCAGCTTCCTCCAGGGGTCTCCTGGACCTTCCTGCTATGGCTCTGTCCCTCAGTGCTGTAGGTGGGGGTGGGGCCCACCACCCCACCCCATGACTCCTGTCCTTGCCTGAAGGAGCTCTGAAGTCTCTCTCTAATCTCTGCCATGTGATGGTTCCTCACGTCTCCACAAGCCTGGACATCCTGAAGGCAAAGATTCTGCCATGTTTGTCACCCCAGAGCCGATCCTTACACCAGTGGCGGTCCTGGGTGCAGATAATCCCAGGCAGGGAAGGGCCTGGGAGCCTCACTTGACAGAAGAGAGAACGGATGCCTTAACACCTTGAAGGAGTTAGGTTGAGGTCTCCAGATTCCTATGGACCGAATCGGAGGGTGGTCTCCCCGCAGATTAAGCTGCTCGGGTACTGGTTGAGAGAAGCCCACTAGTGTGATGGGCGGAAGCCTCTGGGCCATGAAGGCCCAAATCACCAGCCTGAGGGAAAAAACCACCTGTCCCTCCTCCTTAGGTCAGTGACCCAAGCAGCCAGCAGGACGTGTGGGAGCCTCACACCACATCTGGGGGACAGAGTGTCAGGCTCCTGTCCATTGTTGGAACTTCTCCAAGGTTCTGGCTTGGCGGCTGCAGAAAGTTAGATGGGAAGACACTAAGTTTATTCTGATACTAGTTGTGTCAGATACTTGACTCGCTCCTTTCCGTTTCTTAGTCCTCGGCACTGTTTTATAGAAACTGAGGCTCAGAGAGGCTAAGGAACTTGCCCAAGTGTGCAGCTGAGAGGAGATTCACACTCGCCCAGATCTGCTGGCCTGTTATATTCCAGCCACAACCCAGCCTCCAAGGCTTGGCTTCCCCTCCAGGAAGGGGAGCCAGAGGAAAACGCCAGGTGCGAACCACTCTTCTTGGCACAGAGGCCTTGTGACATCATATTGCCAAGCCCCTCGGCACTGGCAAAATGAGGCACTGGCTTTTCTGGGCTATGTGAGGGATTTGGGCCCTGGAGTTGGTGGTTCTGCTGAGAGATTTGGGGTGCAGAGGCAGAGATTTCCAGGGCTGACTCAGCCTGCCAAGCCGTGCTCCTTCTCTTCCCCACCCTTCCCCCCACACCAGGACAGTAGGAGGGCACGGCAGGTGGGGGACAGGCCAGAATCAGGGCAGGTGGACAGAAGCTCCCGAGACCAGCCCAGAGGGAGAAGAGACCAGTGCAGAATGGAGAGGCAGGGACAGCGGGCAGACATGGAGCAGCACCTGAAGGGAAGGACATGACAGTGGGTGAGGCAATGAGAAGGGCAGCATCCGTGGAGGCCTGGCCGAAGCAAACGAGGAGCCCTGCCTCGCAGGCCTGAGATGAACCTGGAGGGGAAACTCTCTGATCCTAGTCCCCAGCTATGTGGAGGTTCTTTCATCATTTGAACACAACTGCTTTCTTACACCAAAAGTCTCCCCTGTACCCTAACACACACATGTGCATGCACGCATACATACACTTACACATACATACACACCCATACTTCTCTCTTTAAGATAAGAAACCACTTATGACTCCACCTCTCACAAATGACTCCGCCCCTTCTCCAAGGGATCTGCACTTCAACCCCTAGCGTCTATCTGGGGCACTAGCCCAGAGTCAAGTACACACACACAGGCACATACCCTGTGCACAGGAGCAGAGGCGGCTGTGAGCTGGGCTCAGGGAGAGGAGGAGACAACTGGTTGTCAAGGCAAGGAGCTGGCCAATGGGAAAATGAAGCCACACCCGGAGGGAAGGCTTCCCTAGCCACAGTCAGACTCCAGCTCTGCTCCTGTTTGTTTCCATGGTCCAAAGCTGACCTGTAGGTCAGGAAGGTAGCAGAACTGGCACCTTCACCCAGGCAACCCTTTGCCCAGGACCACCAAGGGCACCATGGCCTCCTGGAGGTCCGTTCACCCAGGACATGCAAAACACAATTTCCCAAACACAGCTAGTGCTCAATGACACATTCTAATTTAAATAAGCAGTCCATATTCTTTTTGGTAGAGAAGGAGCAGAGAGAGCAAACTGGGGAAAGGACCAGGAGGTGGAGGAGCAGTGGCAGAAGGACAAGGCATAGAGGACACAGGGGAAACACCCCCTCCCGACTCACATCCTGCTGCTCCTACCCAAGTCACCAATCACGTGACAGGTGCTCGCGGTTTACAGCGATGAAGCCCTCTGCCCAGCTACAGCATAGGCACTGGAGACCAGGCTGCTTCTCCTTCTAGAATGCATTCGTTGAATGAAAGCAGAAAGCATGAATCAGAATCTGAGGACTAGTCAGGACTCTAATATTGGTCAGTCTGGGGTACTGCTGAGGCTTGCAGCCTCAGTAGCAGAAGACCTTGATTAGGACTCCACTGTTGACAGGAGGGCACCACGATTCCCCTGAAATCATGCACAACCAAGTGAACCTGCACGTGCATGTGTGCTGTGCGGTGTGCATTGCGGAAAGGAAAGAAGCTCTAGGCGTCTTCAGATTCTCAAAGAAGGTCAAGAACCATGAGCACACCTAAGTTTCTGCTGGGACTCCTCTAGGGGCAAGGTTTCACCATCTCCCAAATCCTCTTTCCAATTAACCAAAATCTCATCAAACATTCCTCCTGTGAGATAAAACGAGAGGTTAAGAGACTGAGGAGAGGGTTCACATAACTGCAAGTCTGGGGGAGGAAAAGAGAAGGTTCAGTTCAAGTCATCCTCCCACCCATCCACCTAGTAAACATTAACTGAGCGCCTAGTGCATCCTAGGCACTGCCTAGGATCAGATGCTAGGACTGCAAACACATACACACACACACACACACAGACACACACACAGAGGACAGTTCAATCATCCTGAGACCCAGGCTGCAGCCCTGGTCTACCACTGATTTCCTGACTGTTTCATCCTCCTCTTGAAAAGTCTTGGTTTCCCCATCCAGACAATGCGGATGCAGGCTATAATATGAGACAGAAGTACAGGAAGTGCTCGGTGTCTCTCTCCTCTGCCTCTCCCAAGCAAGGCTGCCCTCAGACCCACATCCCATGGAGCCCCGTGCTGAGTGTCTGGGGAATGGCTGGAGCAGGGGCACAACAAGGAACCCAGTACCCATGACCAGTGCTACCACTCCTCAAAAAATCTGGGATCAAGAATACGACGTCAGAGGCACTGAGGCTTGACAGAATGCTCCTCGTTACGGCCTGCCCTGCACTGGCACCCACAAGAACGACCCAGATGAGAGCCACCCTAGAGACCAGAAGGATGAGCCACTGAGACTACTGCAGTTGTGCTGCAGAAGAGTTCTAGATCTGGCTCTGCCACGGACTTGCTGGCTGACCAGTCAGATCTCTGCTTTCTCTTCCGTAAGTGGAGGCTCTGAAGAAAGAGAGACCAGGATTAAAGCATCACCGGAGAGTAAGCAACTGCTACTCAAGAGCATCTTCTCCATAGGTTCCTCCTCTTGGTGCTGACAGAGCCTGGCTCTCTGTCGCTGCTAACTAGTAATTACTCATGCTGCTTGCTTTCCTCACTACCACCTGACTCATAAGTTCTCTGAGGTGTAGTCTCTCTGAGGCTAAGCCCACCCAGTTGACTTCATTTGATGGAGGGTGGGTCAGGCCCCCTCAGCCAATAGGCCCTCGGATGACAGTCCTTTTCTGAGTCACAGCTCAGCTTCCTGGGGGTGGCTGAAGGGAGCCAGGCATCCTCTCAAACTCCTGTCTGGGCCAGAGTGGTCATTCCTCCCCAGACCTGGGTCTGTACTCCCACCCCACTCCATACAGACTACAAAGGCTGCTGAGAACAAATTCAGCTCCTAAACCCCACTCTTAGCCCCAATAAGGCAAGTTTCCTTCCTCACTCACACTGGTGTGTGGCTTTGTTCTATACATCCACAATGGTAATGCGACACCTTGGTTCATCTGTCCCTGTGGAGGGCACAGGGGACACATCAAAACCTTCAGAAGACTTGTCAAGACCTGGGGACCTTTAAAAACAGGACTCCATAGTCGCTCCTCCTAGGGTTCTAAGAGCCCTGTCTACGCAGAATTGCTGAAGTCCTATCTGTTGAGCCTTGTGACACCTTTGCCGCTTTTCTCTCAAATCTCCCACAGGCAGGTCAGAGTGGTAAAGGGGTGGGGAGGGGGGTCCTTCAGTGCTGCAGAAGACAGTGCTGGGACCAGGGGAGGGTCCCTGGGTTCACAGCTCCAGGAGGGGCCTCCTAAGGGTTGGAACTATCCAACAAGGGAGACATCTGTGTCGATGGCGTGTTCCCTGGGTCTGGAGATGTTCCAGAGAACACTGGTAGGTATTCTGTGCCAAAGATGTGCTCCAGTCAAATAGGTATGGAAAATGTTGGGTTGAAGAAAGATTAATAGGTTTTGTGCTGCAGAACTTCTCAGAGCCTTTACAGTGCTGGAGGGCATTGTGCGTCTCTAAAGGAGGGACAGTATGCTATGCTTTCCAGATGCATTTGACCCCAAAGCCCTTCCCCACAATCCCCATAAAGCATTAGTTGACCCTAAGGCCACATCTGCAAGCCATGTCTGTCCCTGGAGGAACAGGGAAAGAAAGGGGCTTCCCTAATCTGACTCAGGGTGGCCTAGCCACCTCTCCCCTTGAGAGGGGTACAGAGACTACCCAGGAGGGGGTCTCTGGGCATCACTCTGAGGGGCACAAGAGCTAATGCTCAACAAGGTCATAATTCTATTTTTCTGGAAGTGGGGTCCCACAGTACATACACAGCTGTGAATTTAAATCCCAAACAAAACTTGGCAGAGAAGATCCCATGCCTCCCAGCTCCCCCTCCCTCTAAGAGCTGCCTTCCCTGAGTACCTGGAGAGACATATAGTGCTAAGCCAAGGGCCTCAGGAGTCTCTCTCCAAAGACATATAGTCGTCACAGATCATGGGTTGAAAGAGGGTTCACAGGGCCCAGTTTCTAGACATAGATGCCTTTTTTAAAAATTGCACGAAGTGCCTGCGCCTGCTTTGGCCTCGTACCCTCACCACAAGCTGAGAAGCTGAGGAGCTCCCCCAAGCATCCAAGTCACCTCCTGATGCTTGCTCCTGCACTTGCACATGAACTCTGCCATCTTTCTCTCTGCCTCCAGGGCCAGTGTTCCACTCAGAACCCTTGGCTTATCTTCAGCTTCCAGAGCTGAGGTTCCAGGGGCACAATGGGCTTCTGTGCCCCCAAGTCCTCAATCCCCCCACCCCCCGCCCAAATCCCAGCTGCATTCATGGTGTTTTGCTATTGTGGTGGAAGCAGCCTGGGGGTGGTGCAGGAGGGGCTAGGCTCTTGGCACAGGGACTGGCGCAGACAGGCTGTGGTCAGCAGTCAGCATGCAAGTCACATTCACAGGCACTGCCACTAGGCCTGCCAGGCCTCACACAGAATAGCGACGCTCCTTGGTCCCTGCATTCCTTCATAGAGTCCCCTCCGGTCCACACAAGACCTGCTTCCTTTTCAACTGGCCCTCGGTAGCATTCAGTTGTAGGGTATTTTTCTTGCCTTCTCAGCCAGTGGCTATTTTGGATCCACATTAAGTCACTGACTAAGTCATAGATGCAGGAGAATCCTGTGCCCAGGAACACAGCTAGGGCTCCAAGAGGGTTTAGGAGGTGAAGCAGCTGACAGGTGAAAGTAAGTGAGCTTGAAGCCAGGAGAGCCTTCTGGAAGTCAGCAAGCACAGTTCTCCAGCCCCTCCAAGGAAGCGACTGGCCTTGGAGTACAGGAGAAGTCCTCGTTAACTCCCTAACACAGCCTGTCTGTGGGTACATCCTCTCCTGTTTGCACAGCTCTCAAATCCCATGCACACCACCCTGAGACTTCAGGTAACAGACAAGTGAACTGAGGCCCAGAGAGAGGGGGGTTCCCCAAAGTTAGGTCATGAAAGACTTTTTTCCACCACTGCTCTAGATAACCTTGACTAGCTCCTTCTACACCGACCCCAGCAAAGGAATGGGCCTCTTCATGGGGAAACTGGGGTAAGCAGCAGTGAAATGACAGGACGCAGACCTAGCTAGGATTCTGGATGCCAGAAATTTCCAAGACGAGGCATGCCATCCTCCTCCCAAGGGACTCCTGATGGCCAAAAACTCCCAGGCCCTCTCAACAGAGACCCCACCTTTGGGGAACAAGGCCACCATAGGATGGGAGCAGAGGAAGGTTAAGTAGGGGTGATTAGGGACTCCCACTTGACCTGTAGGTCACTCACCATCTCCCCTTATGGCTTCCACAGGACCTCCATGAAATCACCCAACCATTCACACAGTATCATCCTGTCTGTCTTCTAATCTGAGCCCAACGAGCCCGTGAATGAATCCCCAGGGCCCACACAAAGCTCAACAAATTTTTGGTAAGACAACTGAAAAGACCCACTCACTGAAAAAACACCTCACAAACTGTCCTCTGAAGTCACTGATCCCCAAAGCCCGTTCCCTGAAGAGGCAGCAAATTCTCTTACAAGAAAGAAAGATTCCCAGCCAAGAACAATTCCTCGTGTGGAGAGTGCTTTACAGTCTACAAAGAGCTTTGGCATACAAATTCTTTCTCCTGGCACCAACGGCTGCCTCTCCACGCTCCTCTCCTTCAACTGTGCCCAACCAGCCCAGCGCAGGTCAACCAGTCCTTCTCTCAGCTCACCTGGTGTTGGCCTACCTCTAGCCTGAGGCCAGCATTTTATCTGTCCACGTCTCCCCTATCAATGATGGCAGAGTTGAACACATGATGGGGCCAGAAAGGGCGACCCTCTGTCTCACCTTTCATCCCCAGCGCGCTGGTGCCTACACAGGCCTTCTCCCCCAAACATTCAGGCCTCCGACTCTCCTAAAACTAACTGGTGTGCTCAAGTCTAGAAGGAAAATGACCCTCATGTGTGTCCTCTCCCTCACCCCTTCCCCCTGAACTTTTACAGAGAGAGCTGCCAGAAAGGGAGTGAGTGAAGGCCACAGAAGGGTGTCTGCAGTTCACAAATGAAGCAGGAGTAAGTGGGAGTGGGGGAGGAGGAGCAGGAGGAATCCTGCTGAAGAGAGAGAGGAGTGGTATATTGGAAGACTCTGAAGACCCTCAAAAGGGGCTGTGAGTTCCTGGCAATCTGTGTGTTTATCTAGCTGGGGAAGATGCACTGCCCCATCCACTTTGTAACTGAATCCACCCAACAGCAGACTTTGTAAGCAGCGGGCCCAGGTTTCTGCAGAAGGCACTGGGCAGCTGGAACCTCTCCCCCTACTAGCCCCCCTCCCAAGAGCTCAAAAGGATTTCCCTTTCATTTCCTTCCAGGCTGGGAGGGCGGGGGACAGCGCAGTCTGTGGGGTCAAGCCCTCAAAAACCACTTCCTATGTGGCTGGGGGAGGGCGAGCAGCTGGAGGATGTATCTGGGGGTCCCAGTGTGCGAACAGCAGGAAAAGCCCTCTGGGAGAGTCACTGCTCTCCAGGGTGCACTTCGGGTCGGAAAACACCGAGGTCGAAGGAGAAAAGATTTTAGGCCCCTCCAGAGGAGATCGGAGTAGAATCTGCTCGGTCGGTTCCAGCTAGCGGTGGCCAAGAGGGGGATGGGGTTGGAAGTGGAAAGGACACTTGGAAGGGGCTCCCCGCCCGGGCCGCGCCCTGGCTGTCTGGGGAGAATACGGAACCCCCCAACCAGTTGGCCCGCCCCTGACCCGTTTGAGCTGGGTGCCCCGGGCTAGGAGAGCGGGTGGGAGAGCCCCGCCCGCGCCTGAGCTGCTCCCGGCTGGGCTCAGCCGGGAGGTGACGCGCTCCCGGCGCCCCGGGGACTTCGGGCAGCGATTTTGGCAGAGCTGAGCAAAGCCAAGCCAAGCGGGGCCGGGCAATAAAGAGCCAGGCCAGGCCAGGAAGAGCGGGGCAGATAGGAAAAGGCCCTATGCCGTCGACGGAGAGCAGGGGCGCGAGGGCACCCACCTCTCCGCGCTGCAGCTGGAAGAAGCTGTTCAGATAGCTGGAGTGCAGGGGCGAGCCCAGCTGCTCCGGGCGGCCCTTGCCGAAGGCCAGCTCTGGAGGCGCTGCGCCAGGGGGAGGCTCGGGCCGGAAGGCATCGAAGGCGCTCGCCTGGTGCGTGTCCTGCAGCGACAGGTAGACCCAGTTGAGCAGCTGGGCGGGCTGGTAAACCGAGGCGGCGCTCGTGTCGATGGCCGACAGCAGGCTCATTTTGCGGCTGCGGTGCCGGCCCCTCCCCGGCAGCCCGCTCGCGCCCCCCACCTCCAGCGGAGGGGCGGGCACCGGGGAGCCTGCGCCCACTGTCTGCCGCCCGCGCCCCGACGGCGATCGCCCGCTCCCTGCGCCCTGCGCGCTGCCCGCAGCCGCCGCCGCCGCCGCCACCGCCTCCCCGGACTGCCGCAGCAGCGCGCGCGGGCGGAGGAAGGAGGCAGCGAAAGTTGGGCAGGAAACTTTTGGGCCCTCCCACTTCTCTCTGCCCGCCCCGCCCCGCGCGGCGATCCGCTATCTGCCTCACTGCTGACCCCTTCAGCGACTGCTCTCGGGGTGGGGCCCACAGAGGCCGCTCCCCTTCTAGCACCGTCCTCGACCCCCATTGGCTGTCTTCTTGAATATAAAGTAATGGGGAGGGGCGAACAGGGAAATAGAGTTCATTTAAATATGTAGCTCTGTGTAGGGCCGCCCCTGGGCGGCCCCCTTCCAGGCCCCACCCCTCCCCCCCGGCGCCTTACTCCGGAGTCTAGGGGAACTCAGTACAGCAGTGTGTCGATCAAGCTCGTCTTGTGCTGGTCTTGGCTCTCTTCTGTCTCTCATTTTTCCCAAATCCTCTCCAATAACTTCATTTTCACTCGGTTTTCTTTTTATATTTTTCCAACCTGTCTCACACTTTGCCTTCGCTCTCAGATTTAGATATCTCCCATGTCCCTCGTCTCTCTGCCCGTCTTTCTCCGTGGCTCTCTCTGTGTCTCTTGGTGCTTTCCATTTCCGTCTAGTCTGCTGTGTCTCTGTCTCCCCCGCCCCTCCCAGATCCAGACACACACACACACACACACACACACACACACACACACGCACACACGCACACACACACACCTCCCTCCTTTCTCTCGATATCACCGTAGGACCCTCCCCCTTCCACTTAATTCCTTCCATCTGCAGAATCGCTTTGCGGGCCGGCTCTGCCAAGGGGGGCCCGGGTTCCTGCCCCGGGAAGGACTCCCCGCCTCCTTCCCTCGCCTTCTCCCCACCCCCTCTCCCTCTCCTGTTTCTGCTCTGGCCCAGCCTCGCTTCTCGTCCCTTTCTTCCCCCCAGATCCTCGAGGCCCTGCGAGTCGCCAAGACACCAGATGGGTCTGAGGGAACTTGGAAGAGGACTGCCACCGCTCCCCCCACCCCACGCCTCCCAGGACAAACCAGCTAGTTCAAGTATGCCTGGAGTGAGCCCCCGCCCCCACCTGACTCGCCCCAAAGCCCTGGGGCTCTCTCATTCTGAAGTCCTCACCGCTGCCTGCACTGCACCAGCACCAGGAACCTAGCGTCTAGGCTCCTGGAGGGGACCTGAGTCACCTCTCCCATCTCAAACCTGGTTTTGCTGCCATTCCACCAACGTACAAGTGCCAGCTCTGCCACCTTCCAGCTAAATCATCTGGGTGAGGCGCCTAAGTTCTGAGAGTGGGCCTGTAAAATGGGGACAGTCACCGTCCAGTCTCTGGGGATATTTGTGAATTTACCAATTTGAGCTTGGTAATCAGAAAATATCCCATAAAGGTCAGCTCTCTGCCACCCCCCTCCATGAAGATTTCTCCCATGATCTACATCCACCCACATCTGTGGGTACTTGGACCTGAAAGGACTTCAGTGAAGGCGAATGAAGCTCTTTTCCACCGTGTCACTAACCAAGAGCCCCTTCAATTTTTTTTGTCTTATTTGATCGTGTTTTTAAAGATTTTGTCTATCAAATGATTTGCAATTATTGATACAAACCATAGCTCATATACCAATCATATCTTAATATTTTATTTTTCAGAGAAAACTCTATACAGTACCCTATATATTTTAAAACAGTGTTAACCTATTTGTTTAAAGAAAAGGTACATACACACCATTAGGAATATGTATGATAACCATTTTACTCTTGAAAATATTTGGAGTCATCTCTGGAACTCTGCTACTATCTTTGAGGTTCCAGGGTGGGTCATGGTAGTGGATAGAATTTAGAACCACTGATCCAGACTTTCCCTGGGTTTTATAGAGAAAACTTCTGTTCAGAGAGGGAGCATCT
The DNA here is from genome assembly GCA_004026765.1 of Micronycteris hirsuta. Lineage (NCBI taxonomy): Eukaryota > Metazoa > Chordata > Mammalia > Chiroptera > Phyllostomidae > Micronycteris > Micronycteris hirsuta. Next base: position 55,527 of record PVJI01004708.1, on the reverse strand, counting down.
TCTAACTGCACAAGCAGGTAATTGGGGAGCCCAGAGAAGACCCCGAAACCCCCAGCTAGAACTCTCTGTCTCTGTCTCCCACTCTTCTCCTGGGCTAGGGTAGTCCTGTTAGTTTGAAGGTAGTCCTAGTGTGAGTTGCAAATTCAAATTGCTTTAGGGGTAAAGCAGTTACCTCCAGGTATAAGGCAATAAATAGGCAGTGATGGAGCACGTGACCTAAACTGCTAGCCACACAAAACCCTTCTGTCATGCTTCTCAGCCTGAGATAGTTGAGTCTGACACCTGCTCAGAGACACGTGGTTTGGGTCCCTCGTCCTTCAGAGCGATTTGATGCTGTGAGGGTGCTTGTCATACCTGGTGAACACACTGATGGCCTTTACCCCTTTCACAACCCCCACCACCCCCACCCCTTACACAGGACCTGGCGCATACATAGGTAGTAGATGACCCAAAACTGTTTGCTAACTCAATGGTTAAATAGCGGGATGGAAGGATGGCCAGATTTTGCTCCCCTTTGAAGGCTGAATGCTGCTTTGGTTTTGTATTTTTCTCCCTCCCCTTGTCCACAGCACACCTGCTGAACACGTGGGCTCTGAACCCAGTGGGTGATCAATAAATTTGAGCAACTCACAGGCAGTTTGCCTAGATAGCAGCTGACTGACCTGAGGTCAACTCCTCCGCTGACCTCTCAGGATTCCCTGAGACAGCACCTCCTGTAGGATGGGGGTGGGCGGGGTGACTGGCGAGGGTGACCTGATGGGTGTCAGAGGCCTGGGTGCTAGGCCCAGAAGACTGGGCCACAGCTAAACTCTGTACCTCCCCACTCTCCATCACATGCACGTTAAGAAGCCTTGCATTTAAAATGCCAGAGGTTGTAGCCAAAACCTTTGCTTTATAGAGGAGGAGGCACCATGGCCAGAGAAGGACCGGGACTCTTGCAGGGTCACACAGAAAGCCTGGTGGCTAATCCAGCTGCTCTTAATCCACTCTCCACCCTAACTTTCCCTTCACTGGTCTGGCAGTCTCCTGGGGTGCCAGCACTGTTCTCAGAACTGCGGGTAGAAGGGAAGTCCAAGGCGAGACGTGGGTTCCTGCCCCCTTCCCTTTGTGGTGACTCTGTCTACCCTGTGGTCCTCGGAATGGGACAATGGGGGGAAGACAGGATTTGGAGAAAAGAAGTCTGGCCGAGTGGCCTTAGGAAAGGCTCTGCCCTCTCTGTGAACCTCAGTTTTCTCAATTGGTGGCTGATGGGGTCAGATGAGGGTGTGAACAAGAAGGTGCTTTGCTAGCTGAGAATAAGCAATCATGTGGCAGGGATGCATAGCATTAATGATTTTAATAAGAGTAATATTCAATTTATCTGGAGTGCTGGTCGGGAGGAAGAGGGTGCATGTAGAAGTGTCTGCCCCTAACGTTGCCCAGGCAACAGCTCTGATTGGTGTTTGGTGGTTTCAAGAGCTTTGAGCTCAGAGAAGCAGGAAAAACCTTAGAAAAAAGAGGAAGTGGGTCCTCATGGAGGAACCAGCTTTCAGTTTGGGCTTGAAAGGCAGGCAAAGACAAGCAGAAGAAGAGCGGGCTTCAAATCCTCTGCAAATTGATGCTGCTTATTGCTCTAAAACACGTCTCATAGTCATTTATGATACAGAGGAATCCCTAACCCTCTTGAACTTGCCCACACTCCATGCCTCAGGAACAAACAGCAAAAGCTAAGGTTCCCCTCTCCTCTGGGCCAGGACTGGGCACCGGGTTCTTTGGGGCTGTGTGTTGACACACAGGGTGTCAGTTTACAGCAGTGATAGCAAAATGACAAATAGTCTCCCTGCAAGCGCCTCTGCCCATCCCCTACTCAGGCCAGAAATTGCTGAGTGCAGAGCCCCTTCCCAGACGTGAGTTCAGGTTCCTTCTCAACACAGCCATCTGCGTTGCCACCAAGGGTCGAGTTGACCCAGAAGATGAAAACAATTTACCATCCCTGACTTATATGCACCCTCCTAGGACACTTTCCAACCTACATGGTGATTTCGTACAGATTAGAAAAAAGGATGTCCTCAATGCCAGTGGGCTCAGATCTTGTGTAGAAGTCGCCTTTGCACATCCATTCGAGTGCATGCACACACACACAAAAGGTACCTCCTCTGCCCATGGATATGGCCCCCTTGTTGCCAGTTGTACAACTTCGTGGATGCTAGCTTCCTTTCAGCACCACTAATCGGATATCTTTGTGCAGGGCTGTGATAATAAAACCTTAGGGACAGCCTGACCCCTCCAGCCCCACCCCTAGATTCTGACCATAAGAGAATTGCAAAAGATGGAGAGACCTATGAATCTTAAACTCAGCCAGCCACTCCATATTGGTTCTGAGTTGTGTGAAGTGCTGGGCTTTTGGAGACTGTCTCTTCCCTAGCTGTATGACACTGGCAAGTTGAATATCTTCTGCTCAATAGTTTCCTCATGTATAAAATTCTCCCACTGTTGCTTGAATACCAGAACACAGGAAGGCACTGGGCACTCAGAAGGCCCTGGCCTCTGGAAGGCCCTTGGAGAGTGTTTGCTTGGTTTCAAGGCTAGACACTGTAAGGTGGTCATGAGGAGTGCCAGCCTAGATGTCAGAGCCTAGAGTTCTCCTCCCAGCCTTTTATGCATGGCTCAGAGCAACTTGGCAGAAGTCCTTGGACCTCTAGTTCCTAGGAGTCATAGGAATAGGCCTAGCAGCCCTACCCCAACCCCCATTACCCAAGGAACAGGCCTCAGAAAAGTGATGGGGCAGAGATGGGCCCTTTCTCACGTAGAAGCTACAGGCAGGAATGACTTTTCTCCTCTCCTTCCAATTTTATACCCACTTTTCTTTAAAAAAAAAAAAAAAAACATATACTTTATCAATAGTCTCAACCTGTGGAGGGACCCAGAACTTTAGGGTTGGAAAGATGCCTAGACACTCAGGACCAATGGTCAAACATGAGCATGTCCTCTTGCAGGAGACAAGGAAGAGCGGCTTTGAAATACGTACGTATTTAGGCTTATGGGACATCTGTTTGGAAGATGAGGATAAGATTCTCACCCTAAAGGTAGATGTGCAGAGTTCTTTACATTGGGAGAAGTCTTACGTACATCAAAGAATAGAAGGTAAGCTGGCTAATGGAAACTTTGGAAGGAGTTGAAACTGCCCTTCAAGTTACTCTTTGGTCTTTCTTGCCTACTTAGAATCTTTTTATGGCTGCCCATTGGATAAAGTCCAAACCTCTGCTGAACATGACATTCAAGCCCTTTTGTCCTCTGCCTCCAGTCCACCTTTCTACCCTAACTGCAAGTACAGCCTACCCTTCAACCCCAATACCGCTTTGGTGCCCTACATCCTAATGAAACCCCACTCAAGCAAGGCTTGCCTTGCCTCCATGCCTTTGCACAGGCTGTTCCCTGCCAGGAAGAGTCTTCTTTTTTCATTTTCCTGGCATTCTCCTCTCACCCTGCAAGACCTAGCAGAAAAAATTCTTTTCTCAAAGAAGCCTTTTGTCATTACAACTCCGACATCCACTCTCACACATCCCATTAGTCTATCTTTTATTCTCAACTACAAGGTGTTCATGTGGTATTATGGTATTTATAAAATGGTCAGTCATCCCTTCTCATCCTCTTCCCTCCCAGCACCACCACTAGACTGAGCTTCTATGGCTGGCCCAAAGCTGAATCAGAGCCGGCCCTCTGTTTACTTAATAAATGAGTTAAACTAGAAAGCCATTGTGGTTTGTAGTCTCAGGGACAGAAAATTGTTAAATCTGGTCTCAGGGACTCAGAGGATTATAGAAATGCAGGCAGCTGTGACAGCTAGAGCTACTGTTTGCTCTGTTTCCCAGCCTCCCTTGCAGTAGGGATGGAACCATGGGACTTGTTCTTGACCAGAGGATGGTGGTAGAAACACTGTGTCTCTAGTGAGACAGCAAGAGTAGTTGTGGGTTCTCCACATTTTCAATCTCCCACTCTGGAGGGGAGGGAGTGAAAGACTTCAAGATGGCAGAGGCCAGACCCCTAAGCCAGCACTGCAGGAGGGCCGCCAGGAGGACCTCTCAGACCTCCCGGGAAGCTAGAAACAAACCATCTGGGGATCAGCCACAGAGGTTGGGGCTTATTTGTTACAGCAGCAGAGCTGTCTCTACCTCAGAAAATAGAGGGGCCCAAAGACGATCTGGTCTAAAAAACTCATTTTACCTGTATGAAAACTGGTGCTCAGAAGAGGAAAATTACGTGGCTTCTGGTTCTGTGATTTTGAATTGTCCCTTTGAACACTACTTGGTGGCAGCTGCCGAGTCTTCTGATTTCCAGTGCCAACCTTCTCCCTCTCCCTCAGCCCACACTCATAGAAGGACATTAGCCATAATCCTTGCTTGGTAATACTTTTATTAATTCAATTGTTTGTTGTTGTTTTTTAAATGCCCTCCTTTTTTAAAAAAGATTTTTATTTTTAGAGAGAAGAGAAGGAAAGGAGAAAGAGAGGGATAGAAACATCAATGTGTGGTTGCCTCTCACGTGCTCCCCTACTGGGGACCTGGCCTGCAATACAGGCATGTGCCCTAGACTGGGAATCGAATCAGCGACCCTCTGATTCACAGGCCCGTGCTCAATCCACTGAGCCACATCAGCCAGGGCTAATTGCTTGTTTATTAATGTGTAAGTTCCTGTGAACAAACCAGCCAACATAAAAACTCAGACCTTGGCAATGGCATATCTACCTATGAGATCTGCCCTTAGCCAGTTCCCTAGGCTCCCCCAACAAGAGATAATCACCATGTGGAGTCATTCTCTTGCTTTCTTATTTATATAGTTTTGTCTTACATATGTGTATTCTAAAAGTACCGTGTTTTGCTATATATAATGAGCACTCTTTTGCCCAAATTTTTGAGGGAAAAATAAGGACGCACATTATACATGGGTAATGCCTGAAATACCTTGTATCTGTTCTTATGTTTTCTAATTATTTATTACATAAAATGCTTGTATCATAATATGTTCAAAAAAATGCTAAAATTCTTTTATAATACAAAAACAAGTATCTAAATGTAAATAAGTAAATAATTGAATTAAAAAATTAAAAGCAAAGATATTTTTCTGGAAAGTTTGGGCCAAAAATGTGGGTGCACGTTATACATGGCAAAATATAGTATATATCTTTGACTTGCTGTTTAACTTATTAAAAGACTATCATGATGTTTGACATCATTGTAATTCATTTATTCCACTTAATATAGTGCTGCTAAATGTTAGTCCTTACCTGAAGATATGTTTATTGATTTTATTATTATTATTTTATCCTCACCCAAGGACATCTCTTCATTGTTTTTAGAGAGAGAGGAAGGGAGGAGGAGAAACATGGGTGTGAGAGAGAAGCAGTGATTGGTTGCCTCTCATACACACCCTGACCGGGAATTGAACCTACAAACCCCTCAGTTACAACATGATGCTCCAACAAACTGAGCCACATTGACAAGGGCATATTGATTTTTTTTTTTTAGAGGAAGGGGGAGGGAAAGAGAAAGAGAGAAACATTGAAGTGAGAGCAAAACATTGATCAGGTGCATCCTGCACGCACCCTGACCAGGGATCAAACCCTAAACCTAGGTATGTGCCCTGACCAACAATCAAATCCGCAACCTTTTGGTGTATGAGACAATGCTCCAACCAACTGAGCCACCTGGCCAGGGAAGTACTGCTAAATTTTTATCATATTAAGGTATGCCACTATAATTCATTCATTTAGATAGCTGTATTCTCTTCCATTGTGTGACTATAGCACAGTTTATCCAGCCATTCTCCTCTTGATGGCCCTGCAACACTGTAGCTAGGGCTCTTCCTGATATGCATTTGTAAGAATATCTCTTGAGTATATCATTTGCTGCACTGAAGGATGTGTAATTGTTCACCTTTACAAGATACACCTAAATGATTTCTAGCACAAGAGGTACTGTGGGTCCACTCCCTCCCCAACACTTGATTTGACTTTTTTATTTTGCCAAATGTGTGTGCAGGTACTCCTGTTAACAATATGGCATGTGCCCTGACCTCCCTGGACCTGTTTCCAAATCTGCTAAAGGGAGGTGACATGATCAGCACCCACACAGCTCCTAAAGTGTAGATGATGTGGAGAGTAGATGCAACTATGCGGGACACCTGAAGCCAAGGAACCAGAAGACTGGCCTTGCTTCTGCTATGGTCTTCACAGTGAAGGACAGGCAGCTACTCCCTCCACTGTCTCCAGGATCTGGCACATTAGGTCAGTTCAGAGAAGGGGAAGCTGAGACTCAGAGCTGTAAAATCAACATGCTGGAAGATGGAAAGCAGAGGCAGGCAGAATGTGAGAGCTCAGGCCTGGGAAAGGACTCCAGGCCCACCCAGATTGGACAACTCGTCACAGACCCACACTTGGGGGGTTTTCCTCTTGGCTCATGAAATGATATTAAGCCAGGGGTATTGTTTCCCTTGGCCTCTACCATTGATAAGACAGAGAAAAACAGCTCTCGTGATTACATTGATGCCGCCAGCCTTTCCTGCTGCTTGTCTTCCTGCTTGGAGACCTTCTCTCCTGTGCCCCTTCCTTTCTCTCCTTCCGGAGACTGTGATTCAGGCCAAGATGTCTTGTGGGGCCAAGGAGCAGGGGCTGGGCTCAGTTCCCATGTTCATTGGCCTCAGTGGGCTCATAGCTCCTTCTAATCTTGGGCCTTCAGCCTGTTTGAGCCCAAGAGGACACCTGGATGATGGAATGCTGGATTCAAAAGAGCTGATTGCTAAATTTTTATGGATTTTTGTCCGCCAATTGTTAAAGACAGTCATTAAAAATTAGATGATATAAAATTACAATTAAATTATATTAAAAACAAGGGTAATAAATACTCAAAGTTCATCACATCCTAATAATTGGATTATGTTTTGCTGTTATCTATGCTCTTGAGGTAGCTGATGGCGGAACAGCTAGATAATGGCGTGCCACCATGCACCTTCCCAATCTGCGCTTGTCAGAAGTTCAAATGTGAAACCTGTGAAAGTATTTGTATCATGGAAATCAGCTAATGCCACAAATCAAGAATTTTTTTTTTTTTTTTGCAAGCTGGTTGCTAAACACTAACTCAGACACCCCTGCTCCTAGGCACTTTTCTTAAGATCCTTCTCTGAGGAATCTGTGGTCCAGAGGGGGCTTGAGATTTGACCAAGGCCACACAGTGAATCACAGGTAGTTCCGAGATGAGAGTCCAGGTCTTCTGAGGACTCCACACAATGCATACCTCAATGCATACCAATGAACTCTCCTGTATGTTGTCGATATCACATACACTAGGTGCACAGAACACTCTCAATTGTTTCCCTATTTTTAAAAGAAATTATTTTAAAGTGGCTGTACATTATCATTGTCAAAAATTTAAACCACCTCTAATCCCACTGGTCAGTGATAACCAGTGTTGGCTTTGTTATAGGCATCATTCTGGGCTTTTATCTGTGCATACATATATACATACATGCTTTTTTTGGGAAAAAAAGCATAATCAAACATTGCATGCACTGTTTATGATATGAATCATGCTTTTTTTCTTTTTTTCTTTATTTTATTGATAATGCTATTACAGTTGTCCCATTTCCCCCCCTTTATTCCCTTTTACCCCCATACCCCTCCCAACTCCCCGCCCTTTAGTTTTTATCCATAGGTCATACACATAAGTTCTTTGGCTTCTACATTTCCTATACTATTCTTAACCTCCCTCTGTCTGTTTTCTACCTACCATTTATGCTACTTATTCTCTGCACTTTTTCCCCTTTTTTCCCCTACCACTCCCCTGTTGATATCCTTCTATGCCTTATATAAATCCCTTTAACATTTCATATAATAAAGGCTGGGTGATGATGAACTCCTTGAACTTGACCTTATCTGAGAAGCACTTTATCTGCCCTTCCATTCTAAATGATAGCTTTGCTGGATAGAGTATTCTTGGATGTAGGTCCTTGTCTTTCATGACTTGGAATATTTTTCTCCAGCCCCTTCTTGCCTGCAAAGTCTCTTTTGAGAAATCAGCTGACAGTCTTATGGGAATTCCTTTGTAGGTAACTGTCTCCTTTTCTCTTGCTGCTTCCAAGACTCTCTCCTTATTTTTAATCTTGAGTAATGTAATTATGATGTGTCTTGGTGTGTTCCTCTTTGGGTCCAACTTCTTTGGGACTCTCTGAGCTTCCTGGACTTCCTGAAAGTCTATTTCATTCACCAGCTTGAGGAAGTTCTCCTTCATTATTTGTTCAAATAGGTTTTCAATCCCTCGGTCTTCCTCTTCTCCTTCTGGCACCCCTGTGACTCGGATGTTGGGACGTTTAAAGATGTCCTGGAGGTTCCTAAGCCTCTCCTCAGTTTTTTGAATTCTTGTTTCTTCATTCTTTTCTGGTTGTATGTTTTTTTCTTTCTTCTGGTCCACTCCATTGATTTGAGTCCCAGTTTCCTTCTCATCCCTATTGGTTCCCTGCAGATTTCTCCTCGTTTCCTTTATATTATCCCTCATTTGTTCAACTAATTGCAACCATTTTCCTTCCAATCCTGTGAGCATCCTGATTAACAGTGCTTTTAACTGTGTATCTGATAGGTTGGCTATCTCTTTGTCATTTAGCGGTATTTTTTCTGGAGCTTTGATGTGTTCTTTCATTTGGGCCATTTTTTTTTCTCAGTACACCTGTTACTTTAAGGGGCGGAGCCTTAGGTGTTCACCAGGGCGGGGTAACCCATGTGGTTGTGTTGTGATGCAGCCTGTGGGGGCGGGGCCTGAGAGAACAATGGCGCTTGCTCTCCTCTCTGCACTTCCCAAGCTACCCACAAGTAAGTTGGGCCCCTCTTTGCTGGCTCCGGAGTGGGTGGCTGGGCCTGCACAGTTCCAAGTCCCTGTGGGTCTCTCCAACGAACTCTCCTGTGAGGCTGGGAGTTCCTCCCACTGCCACCTCAGCCCCCACAGGTGTTTTCAATCGGTGGTTTGAGGCTTTATTTCCCTGCGTTGGTGGGCCGCGTGGTCTGTTCTGCTCCCCAGCTTTTCCTCCCGGTGCACGAATGAGGGACCGCCTGGTCCACCAGTCTCAGCCCCGGTTTCGCCAAGTGAGCCCGCCGCATTTTGGCCAGGCGCACCTGCCACGGGCTCTCTGGGCAGCTGGAGTGTTGCCGGTACCGCCCCACAAACTTCGTCTTGCCGAGCACTCTCCACCCGGCTCCACCCCGCTTACCGGTATGGATGAACGTGCCTTCTTTAACTCCTTGGTTGTTGGACTTCCACTCAGTTCAATTTCCTGTCAGATTTGGCTGTTCTTGGTTTTTAAATTGTTGTTTTTCCTCTCTTGATTGTGCGAGGAGTCACAGTGTGTCTACCTACGCCTCCATCTTGGCCGGAAGTCCTGCTTTTGTTTTTCAACTCTGCAATATAATGTGGTCATCTTTCTGAGTCAAGATTTCTCCTCCAGAGATTGAGTACCTCTTTCCTTGACAGAGCTATATTTTGCAATCAGGCAGACCTAGTTTATATCTCAGCTCTGGCATGTATTTGCTGTGTGACTAAAGACAAGGCAAGTAACTGCTTTGTGTCTCTTCTGTAAAGTGGAGATAATGACAGCACCTATTTCATAACATTATCTGGAGAATTGAATGGGTACGTGTAATGCTCTTAACATTGCCTAGCACAGAGTAAGCGTTGAGTAGATAATAACTAAGTTTTTCCTGTTGAATACTTTCTCTGAAGCTGACTCTAAGTCTAGAACAGAGTTAAGAGGAATAAAAGTGTACTGAAATTGACATAGCCCAAACAGAACCCTTGGTTACCTGCAATCTGCTCCTTCCCCAGGGTAACTCATGTCAGTAATCAGTACTGCTGTTCCCCAGAAACCCAAGCCAAAAGAAAGTCACTATTAATTCCCCCTACTCTTTCCCTTGCACCTAATTCACTAATAAGTCCCATCCATGCTGCTTCTAAGATATGTAGTCTATGTCTGCCCACCTGCTTCTGTCCTCATCTCCAACATCGTAGTCCAGTCCTCTGCCTTCTTGGGCCTGAATTTGTGCAACACCCTTCTCACTGCTTTCCCTACTGCTTCTCTTGACCCCCCGCACTCTCCCACAGTACACTGCACAGCCAAGAGCCAGAGTGATATTCTAAAAGCAGTGCAACAGGTAAGTTACAACCAGTGAGTGGGTTGTGGCTTGACTTTTATTTTATTGAAATAGAAGAACTAAGACTATCAGAATACATTGCACAAAATATCTATTGTTTTGTGATACTTTCGTTTCATTTATTAAAAAAAAAACCAAAACATACACTTGTGTACATCCCTGATGTACCTCGTCATGATATGACATTTTTTTCTTGTGTGTGTATGGGGGTGGGGGGGGGAAGAGGGAGAGAACACTTAACCTAAGATCTACCTTCTTGGTGTATTTTTAAGTATACAATACAAAATTGCTACCTATAGGGACTTTGCTATACAGTAGATCTTCAGTCACTTCGTATACCTGAAAACTTGTACCCTTCAGCTAATACCTCCCCCACTTCCCCCTCCTCCCAGCTCTGGCAATCATTGTTCTACTCTCTGCTTCTCAGAGTTTAACTCTGTTGGATTTCTCATGGAAGTGGTAGCATGTAGTGTTTGTCTTCTGAGCCTGGCTTAGCACAGTGTCCTCAACAAGGACATCTTGTTGATTTTAGAGAAAGGGGAAGGGATGGAGAGAAAAAGGGAGAGAAACATCAATCAGTTGCCTCTCACATATGCCTCAACTAGTGACCAAACCTGTAACCCAAGCATGTGCCCTGACCAGGAATCAAACCAGCGACCTTTTGGTTTACAGAACCAACTGAGCCACATTGGCCAGAGATCAACACGTACTTCTTAAGCTACCTTTTAAAATATCTGTGTGATGCTATTGCACTGCTGTTCAAACCCCTCAAATAGCTTCCACCACACTCAAAAAACAAAAAAACAAAAAATCCCAGAGTCCTTAGCTTGGGCATGGTCCTACAGAACCTTCCCCTCCCTCTTACTTCACCCACTTTCTTTCTAGTCACTGGCCTTCTTTCTGTTCTTCTAATGCCCTCAGTTCGGTTGCCCCTGCAGATCTTTGTACTGGCCATCTCCACTGCCTGGACAGCTCAGCCCCAAATATTTGTCCGGCTGCACAGATTATTCAGGCTTCAACTCAAACATTGTCTTCCCACTTGTTTATTTGTTTGTTCACTTATTTATTGCCTATCTTCCCCCAAACTCCCCCAAACATACCCCAGGATGTAGGCCCCATGAAGGCAGAGACCTTGACCTGCACATGTCAAGCTGCCTGGCACACAGTAGGGCATCAGTTCACTCTGGTGAATGAATGCACTGATCCCAGCACCTGGGGCAACAATTGGAAACTAGCTTGAAGGTCTCCCAAGCTCCTCCAAAGAATCCATGCTGTGAATTGCTATTCAACGCACCACTGGGCTTTGCAGCAGAGGAAAGTTAGGTCCAAAGAGATAAGAGATGCCATAAGGTCACTGAGAGCTTCAGCTGCCTGACACCACTGTCCTTGCTGCCCCTGGGCTTCCCAGTCTGTACCCACAGGCTTTGTGCCCAAGCCCACCTCAGGCCGTGAGGGAGTTCAGGTTGCCTGAACCTTTATCAGAGGATTTGACGCCTTTATTCTTTTTAGTTTTGCTCATTTATTTTGCTTTATTGTATTTCCTTTTTTCTGTATTTTATTTCATTTCATTCATTTATAATAACAGCCCACAGCTTCTGTGTTCTGTGAAGGCTAATGATTTACCAGTGGATCCTGAGCTTTGGTCATTTGTCTTCTCCCTGCCTTTCCCTCCCTCTCCCTGCTGGCTCTCAGGCCGAGCTCTTCCCCTGCACCCTCCCTTCCCCTTTAGTGGCACCACACCCCCCAGGGCCTGTTTCAGGGTTTTCCGTGGTTCCTGCATGAGCTGGTGCCCTTTCCCAAGACCGCTTTCTTTGTGAGTCCAACTCCAGAACCTCAACAAAACCTCCCTGAATCTCAGCGTCCTGGTCAGTGTTTTAGGCAGGGGCCACCTACTTCCCAGAGCTGGAGGATCCCATTAAAATAACAGATGTGAGCACTGTTTGTGGGCTCCAAGGCTCTATCTGATCATGAGTGAGTGTGAAGAAAGCCATTCACATTCACCCATTGGCCCTTGTGTCCACAGGCTGACTCTACCGGGTTAGAGTACTTGGCCCACGTTAACCACCTCCTCTGACATCCTTCTCTCAGCCACATGCAGACCTGGCCCTGCTCTTCCAGCCTCCCAGGTCACTAGCAAGAGTCTCTGAATCACACTGCCACTCTGGCCTACTACCTTTCCTTTTGGGTTGCCAGATTTAGAAAAAACAAAACAAAAACCAAACAAACAAAAACAAGGCTGCCCAGATAAATTTGAATTTCAGATAAACAATGATTTTTTTTTAGTATTAGTATGTCTCATGCAATATTTGGGACATACTTATATTAAAATACTATTTGCTGTTTATCTGAAGTTCATATTTAATTTGGTGCCCGGTCTCTTATGCGGCAACCCTACTTCAGGGGCTTCCTTGATTTGCCTTGGGTCAGTCACCTAAATCACACTCTGCCTTGGTTTCACTTTCTGAATACAGGAAGCACAGTAGGTAACTCTGAGGAAAGTTATGAGACTTAAAAAAAGTTTGGAAAAGTAAAAAATACTGTGCCTTGTGTGTGAGGTTGAACAAATCTCATTGTCCAGCTTAATAACCCCCACCCAGGTTTCTCCCTCTCGGTGAGCTTCCTGGCCATGCCACCTTCCTCACTCTGTGCTCAGCTGCCTGCATGCCCCTCCAGTCCCTGGTGGCCCCACACCAGGGCACTGTCTTTTTCTCCACCCTGAGGCCTGCCTGCCATCAGCCTGAGTGGCTAAGTATTAGGATGGCTACATGTCTCAGTTTGCTCAGGACAGTCCAGGCTCACGCCAGTTATTCCTGTGTCGATTGCAAATTAATGATGTTTCCTTTCACTTCCAGAGTGGACCAGGAATGATATGATGGTTCAGCACCACCTGCCCTCTCAGTTCCTTGATGACCTCATTTCCAAGGACTGTCCCTTCCACTGTCCAGACTGCACTTCCCCTGGCCACATGCTGGCCGTGACACTCAGAATCACCCTCCTCAACATTGAAAATGCAAACATCTCTCTTTGACCATAACTCCTCTCCTTCCAACTTCATCACCCACCTTCTCTTACTCCTGTCTTTTCTTCTTTCCTCAAGTACCTCACCTATCTTGGTATATCTCGTGTATCATTCTTGTCAGCATTTCATTGGCCCTACTGGCCTAGCATCTCACCTGCCCAGAAAATTTCCGATGTAGATTCATTTATCATCAGCGTTCTCTAGATTGACCTGGAAGGTCAAGGGTTGCTGGACAACTTCACACAATCACACAGTCTGAGGCCACTAGATTCTTGGTCAAAGAGATGGCATGATTGAATATGTACTTCTGACAGGGTAACTTGGCTACAATGTGGAGGGTATCCTGGAGGGAAGGGCCTAACAACCAGAGACCAGAGAGGAGCTGTTCATTCACCAAAACTTTACTGAATGCCTCCTTTGTGCAGGCACTGTTCTAGGTACTGGAGATAAAATAATCCACAAAACTACAAAAAACCTTTGCTCTCAGGAAGCTTACATTTCAGTGAAGGAATTTAGACAATAGATAACTGTATAGTCTAGGTTCTCCAGAGAAACAGAACCAATAGGGGAGATATCTCTCTCTATCTGTGTGTGTGTGTGTGTGTGCACATACATATATATATTCTCCAGTCCAAGTCTGAGTCTGAAGGCAGGAGAAGACCAATGTCCCAGCAGAGAGAGAATTATTACTCACTAGCCTTTTATTCTAGTCAGGCCTTCAACAGACTGGATAAGGTCCATCCACATAGGGCAGGGCAATCTGCTTTACTCAGTCCACTGAGTCAAATGTTATTTTTATTCAAATGTTATTTTCATGTTATTTTCATCCCCACAGACACACCCAGACTGTTATTTTACAAGTATCTGGGCATCCAGTTAGATTGACACCCAAAACTAATCATCACAACAAGTAAGTAAATAAAGTAAGTAACATGTTATGAAGTATAAGTGCTATGGAGAAAAAAATAAATCAGGAAAGGAGGATAAGAAAAGCCAGCAGTTGATGTTTTAGATGGAGTAGTTAAGGTAGGCCCCTCTGAGAAGGTGATAAGCAAAAACCTGAATGAAATGAGGGCATAAAACCTTGGAGATATCAGGAGGGACAGCTTTCTAGGGAGTGGAAACAAGTTCAAAGGCTTTGAGGTTGGACTAGACTAGACATATTCAAGGACATGGAGTAGGACCCAGGGCAGCAATTGGGAAAGTAGAAGATGATAAGGTTTCGAGAGGAAACAGGGTCCCACACAGAGCCTTGTGGGTCATTGTAAGGATAGTGGCTAACATCGGGTGTGACATAGAGGGTTATGAGTGGAGTGACATGAGCTGAATTATTCTTAGAAACAGGCTAGGGCAGAAGCAGGGACACTAGTTGGAAACCACTAGTAATCCAGGCAAGAGATGATGGTGGCTGGACTAGCTTGTTAGCTGGCAGGGTGGTGGGAAGTGGTTGGACTCTGGATATATTCTGAAAGTAGAGCTGGCAGAACATCCTGACAGATTTCTTGTGGAGTGTGAGAGATAATACCAAGTGTCTTTTACCTAAGCAACTGGAAAAAACAGAGTTGCCATTAACTGAGATAGAAAAGACAGACTGCAGGAGAGCAGGTTTATGGGAAAGATTAGGAGCTCAGTGTTGGATATGGTTCATGTGAGATGTCTGTTAGACATTCTAATGGAGATGTCAAGTAGGCAGTTTGAGATAAAATTAAAGATAGAGGTCTGGACCAGGGCTGGGAGTCATCTACATAGAGAGGGTATTGAAATCCATGGGATAGGATGAGATCTTCCATGGAGTAAGTATAGGTAGAAAATAGGAATTAAGGACCTGGCTGGTGTGACTCAGTGGATTGAGTGCCAGAAGACAAAGCAAAGTGTTGCTGGTTTGGTTCCCAGTCAGGGCACATGCCTGGGTTGTGGACCAGGTCCCCAGTAGGGGATGCTCGGGAGGAAACCACACATTGATGTCTCTCTCCCATTCTTTCTCCCTCTCTTCCCCTCTCTCTAAAAATAAATAAATGAAATCTTGTAAAAGAAAATAGGAATTAAGAAATGAGACTTCTAGCCAAGAATGGGGGTGTAGGTAGATACACTTTGCCTTCTCACACAACCAAAAGAAGGACAACAATCAATTTAAAAACAAAAAACAACCAGAACTGCCAGAAAATCAAACTGTACAAAAGCACAACAACCAAGGCGTTAAAGAAGAAACATTCATCCAGACTGGTAAGAGGGGCAGAGATGGGCAGCCAGGGTGGGAAGCATGCGTGGCAAGGTGTCAGCTGGAGAACTGGGTGGGGGAGGCTGGTGGTCCCATATTCACAAGTGGATAAACCGAGAGAAACAAGTGGGGAGCAAGACAGACTGTGCAACTCAGGGTTCCAGTGCAAGAAAAGAAAGCCTCAAAACCTCTGACTGTGTGCTCGCTTTGGCAACACATATACTAAAATTGGCATGATACAGAGAAGATTAGCAAGGCCCCTGTGCAAGGATGACATGCAAATTCGTGAAGCATTCCATATTTTTAGAGCACATGGACAAAGATCAAGGGTGGGAAGTGGGGATGGCTGGGGGTGGGGGAATATGGTGGGGGTAGGGAAAATAGAGACAACTGTACTTGAACAATATTAAAAAGTTAAAAACAAAACAAAAAAACCTCTGGCTGTAAAACCTGTGGGGGATGCGGCAGCAGGAGAAACTCCCAGGGTCACAAAAGAGTTCATTGGCGTGACCCGCAGGGTCCTAGAATGCACACAAACTCCCCCACCCACCCAGTAATCAGCACCAGAAGGACCCAATTTGCTTGTAGGTAGAGGGGGAAGTGACTGAGAGCCAGCTGAGAGTCAAGCAAGTAGCATTGTTCCCTCTTGGACCCCTCCCCCACATACAGCACCACAACGCAGCGAAGTGGCTTTCAATAATTTCTGTGAGCATCCTAATTACCAGTGTTTTGAATTCTGCAGCTGATAGATTGGCTATCTCTTCATCATTTAGTTATTTTTTTGGAGTTTTGATCTGTTCTTTCATGTGAGCCATATCTCTTTGTCTCAGCACACCTGTTACTTTGAGCCTTAGGAATTCACCGGGGCAGGGCAATCCACTTCACTGTGTTGTGGTGCTGTACGTGGGGGAGGCATCAGAGAGGGAACAAGGCCACTTGCTCAGCTCTTGCCCCACTTTCAGTCACTTCCTCCGCTACCCACATGTGAATTGGGCCCTTCTGGAGTTGATTCCAGGTAGGTGGGTTTGTGTATGTTCTAGGACCCAGTGGGTCCCTCCAACAGACTCTCCTGTGAGACTGGGAGTTTCTTGTGCCATTGAAACCCACACAGGATTTTGCAGTCAGAGGTTTTGAGGCTTTATTTCCCCATGCTGGAACCCTGAGTTGCATGGTCTCTCTCGCTCCCCAGTTGTTCCTCCCGGTTTATCCACAAATGAGTGTGGGACTGTCCAGTCCACCAGCCACTGCCTTGACACACATCCTCTCCCCTGGCTGCCCATCTCCACCCCAATCTAGATGAATGTTCCTTCTTTTAATTTTTTGGTTGTTTGTCTTCCATACAGTTCAATTTTCTGGCATTTCTTGTTGTTTTTTGTTTTTAAATTGGTTGCTGTCCTTCTTTTGGTTGTGTGAGGAAGCAAAGCATATCTACCTATGCCTCCATCTTGGCCAGAAGTCCTTAGACATAAATTTTCAAATTAGTTGGGCAATTAAACAGGCTTTTGACCAATCATTCCTCTTATTGGCTCTACCTTCACACCCACTTCCAGAGGAGAGGGATGTCGCCTGTTCCCATGCCTTTGGGGCTTCTGCACTGTAAATTAGCTTGCTTCGTGGTTTTCTACTTGTGCTTTTATGATTCAGCTTTCTCTATTCTACTAAGGCTAGTTACACTCTTACATTAGCTTTCCAGCCTGGAAAATTATGTTGTTTAATTCCCTCTCTTAGTCCCATTATTGTTGGTTTACATTTTGTTGACCTTTTACTCTCATTTTAGAAAATGATGGAGTGAAAGCTAATGTCAGTGTTCAACCCACCAAGTTCAACCAGAAGTACCTTCTCTTCCTTTCTCAAAGGCTGAGATTTGATCTCCCTGGCGATGTAGCAGGAAGAGCCAGTGTTTGTTAAGTCCTGGATACTCTGGTGCCAGTCATGTGAGAAGACCCTCTGCTTCTAATCTCTGTCCCAGACAGGGCCTCAGTCCTAACTCCCTGCCCTTGATGAATCCTTCCTGAGGGCTTTGAAGACCTAAACCTATTGAGAAGGGGAGGGCATTGGCTCAACGTTCTGAGCTGGAAGCCTCAGAGCAAGGTCATGTCTGACTATGGCTCAGCCCAAGGAAATTACACAAATAGTGGGTGGGGTTAGGGACAAAGAGCAAGAATCCCACCAGTAAACTTGTCGCTGGCATATCCATTCCCAACTTCCTAAGAGTGTCTTGCAGCAAACCTCTGGGGGGAGTGATAAAGATGGTGACATTCAGGATCAGAGTCAAGGAACTGAATGGTCATTGAGCAGAATCACTTCCCTCTGACTACCTTCTAATATCCTTTGCCCTTATCTCATTCACACTCCTGAGAGTGCCCTCTCCCTGGGCTATTCCATCCATCCGGTGCCCTCATTGGCGGCCTCCAGGCAGATACATCCCAAGGACTCCTCAGGCTGTACCTCCAGCCACAGTCCCCTTCCTTACCTCTAGCTGAGCAGAGATGCTTTTCCCTGGATGTACCACAGATACAGCCACGTGTACTCTGTATCACACTTTATTTTTAAGATCTGATCCCATCATCTGTTTTGGGTTTCTTAAGGATTCTCCACATTTCTGGGTTCACTTCAATATCTTCTCCTTGTTTCTGAGAACTCTTATTTATTTACTTGGTGGCTTTTAAATACCTTTGCTATAATTTTTTAGGTCTTTGGCTTGGGGGGAAGATAGCTGTGTGACTTGAAACTTAGAATAACATGTATGTCCTTTCCTGGGATTTATTTTTGAAGGGCCTTATGGTATTCCTTCAACCTCAACAATTTCAAGATGAATAAGAGACTGCCTTCCTTGGAGAATGATGTTTCCCAATCTCTTGAACAGTTTAGAGTGCTTTTGGTAGTTTTTCTTAGAGTTTATTTTGACCACCATTCTTTTTCCTCCATCATTAGCTCATCTCTCACTGGGGTAAGAACAGCTTCCCAGATCTCTGGATTTCCCTTTAGAAAACACACTGGACGTTTTGTTCCCGTGGGAAGGATGGGATGAAAATCTGCTTCCTAGGATGACTCCATAGCTATTTAACCAATTACCAGGGGTTTGTGCAATGTTCTCACTGTCCCCAGGCCTGTACCAGTAAATATTTATTGCCTATTAGATAGAGCCCAAATGCCTTGTCCTGTAATGAAAGCCACTCGGCATTTGCAGCATTATTATTCTTATCTTGGGGCTGCAAAGAATCAGCAGAGTGAGGTCAAAAGTATGAGCTCTGCAGCTAGACCACTTGGATTCCAATCTGACTCTGCCATGTACTTGCTCTGAGACCTTGAGCAAGTTACTTAACCTTTCCATGCCGCAGTTTCCTTCTCTGTAAAGTGGTAAGTGATAGTAATAATAGTGCATACTTCAAAGAGTTTTTGTGAAGATTAAATGAATTAATAAGTGAAAAGGACAATGTCTGGTGCTCAGAAAGTGCTATATAACTGTCAGCTACTACCTTTACCTCTCTGCATCCCAAGACAGACCCCCCCTCTCCAGTCAGACTGGGCCATCCCCTGTTTCTCTCCCCAACTCTGAGCTTCTGTTCGACAGGATCTTCAAGGGCACAGATTAAATTCTCCTCTCCCTTCTTTCTTTCCCCTTCTTCTATTATCAGTGATACCTACCATTTATTGAATATTTGCTATATTCTAGTCACTTTTCAAGTGTTTTTTTTTAATTCCCAATAATCCTGAAAGGCTTGTAACTTTACTCTTGCTTTATAGATAGGGACACTAAGCCTAAAAGAGGAAAAGTAAGCGGCTCTTCTGAGTGGTAGTGCTGATGGTTTAACTGCGTCCATCTGAGTCTGTCTTCCATGGCAGTCTGTCTCTCCCTTTCTTATTATCAAACATCTACTCTCCCCTATCCCTACCTGCAAGGCCACGCTTGGGGCCCTCCATGTTGTGAATGAAATCACTCACAATGATTGTGGTTGCAAGTACTAGAAAGCTCAACTCAAGCTGGCTTAGACCAGGAAGGGAATTTGTTGTTCATATAAATGAAATGTTTAGACTTCAAGCAAGGGTGGATCCAATGGCTCCTTAATGTCCCCGAGGACCCACTTTTGTTGCTCTCCTGGCCTGCCCCCGTCCATGGTCCTGGTCTCATCTTCCTGCTGGCTCCCCTGGGGCTTCAGCATGGCTGTCAGCAACAATCTAGGGACTTCAGGTTTGATTCCCCCACATCCTGAGATGGGGATATAAGAATAAATAGTTTATTTGAGAGGCAATCCCGGGAAACATTAGTAGAAAAATAGGAAACTGTGATAGGGAAGAGAAATAGTGCCTAAAGGGTAATCTAGAAAAGAACCCTTTGAAAACTAGAGCAATCCCATTGAGGAGTTGGGGGGAATGATGTAGAACCATGTACCAGAGTTATCCCAACAACCTTAGGAGCAGACAGAGTGGGCTCCAGAAGCTAGAAAAAGCCTCAGGCCAAAAAACAAACAAACAAACAAAACCAAACCCCAAGAGCTAACGATTGGAAATAGGATGGGAGTATGGGAAGGGCACCAAGTACATCTGTTGCGCTGGGCACGCGCTTCCTCAGTCATGCCCGTTGGGAGGTGGAGCAATCCTTCCCACAGCGATCACAGTGTAGTCTTGGACTCCACTCTGGCTTGTCTTGCTGAGGTCCTGTGCCCACACTTGAACCAAAACCTGTGTCCAGGTGAATACTCTGCCTGATTGCCTTAGTCTTCATTTACTGGCCACCCAGCAACCCTTCCCTGTGGCAAGAGATAGGGGCATGCTGACTGGCTGAGACTAACCAGGGCCTCCCCACACCCTTCCAGGGCTGGAGGCGGGGCCAGTCCACCAGAAGTGCATGGCAGCTGTCCCGGAATGTTGGGAGGGTGCGAAGGATGCCGGGAAGCAAAAGGCAACGTTCGTCCCGTAAGTATTCCCCAGAACAAAAAGAATGGAATGGAAACAAAGCTTGGGAGAGGAGTACAGACGCCTGGAAGCCCGGGGTTGGGAGAGGACTTTGAAGGTCACACAGACTGACTCACCGGTGCTGCTGCAATTCCCTCCTCATCTGTCCTTCGAAGTGACACTTGATCTCAGCTCATACGCCTCCAATGATAAGGAGCCCATTACTGACAGAGTAACCCACATTTGTTCTACAGACATCTCTCACCATTAGAAGTCTCTTCACATTGGGTTGGAATCTTCCTCTCTGTGTCTTCTCTGGGGTTTCTAGGACACATCTGCTTCATCCGCCCTAAATCTAAGTCTTACCAGAAAGTGTAAACAGTGAATGCATTTCCCCCAAAACTTCTCTGGAACAAACAGGCCCCTCCCAGGCCTGTCTCCTCAGAGATGGTGGCCACAGAAGGACCCCCACATCTGTATTGGAGGTCTAGGGGAGGCCCTCAGGGGACACCTTGGAGTCCATGGAGCAACGATGAGTTTCTTCCTTGGAATCATCGGCCAATCTCCAGGTCAGCCACAGTTTACTGCTTGGAAACAAATGGCCTCAGTCACAGGGAGGATCCCTAGTTTCCTCCCTCATGGATGTGTTTATTTGGAGGATGTGATCTCCCAGACATATGAACTCTCTGCCTGTCTCATACTCCAGCAGCTCCCACAGGAGTTCTGAAGTGTGTGGCAATGGCCATGGGCTCTGTGGCTGTAGTTTCTGAGGTATAGGAGGCTGCATCTGGCCACACACATCTAGGCTCCACGCCCAGCCTCAGCCCTGACCCCTCCCCAACCCACCCCCAAGCCCCGCCCCTCCCCCCACCTCAGAGGTCCACAAAGGGGGAGGTGTGCACAACAATGGAAGGAGTCCAAGCTGCAGTCAGAAGTCCTTCAGTGAATCTTGCTCTCCGAGATGGGTGAATTTGTCTCTCAGAACCTCAGTTTCCCTTTTCTGAAAAACAGGGAAAGAATTCATTTGCAGATGTGCTCTGGGAATGTGAAAGTACTGAGCATACCCTGGGTTCTTAACAGGTATGTGGCTTATGGTGCTTTGTTGGTGAGGGCCTCCCTGACACTCCCCTGATCATCAGAATCTGTTGAGATAGTTACCAGTCTTTTGTTGTAGTAACTGCAACTCTGAAGGCACCAGATGGTAACTCTTCTGTCGTGGAAACACTTCCCCACTCCTGCCTTCCTCCAAGATGCCCTCACACATTGATCGGATAAGGTAGTGTTCCTATACTGTCCCAATCTCCAACTTATAGACCCTACAGAAGACATCTGTAGTTCTTTCTTCCCTCATTCTTCTTGGGAACTGTCCTTACCCCATTCACACGTCTACAGAGGGAGCACCTTGCTGGATTATTACCCATCCTTGGGTCTCCGTTGACCTCATGTCCGTTTCCATGACCAAAACTGGGCTAAACAGAGTTCTCTGAGATTGTTCATGTTGGGAGTGGAAGAAGCCTCCTTCTCCACGGCGTGTAGACCCGCATCCGCTGGCAACCATGTGGAAAACACCAGCCCGCAGGGAGGGAACAAAGCTGCCACCCAGAGAGAAGCAGAGACGAATGGCACAGCATGGCAGCGTGTTGCAGTCCAGGGGTCGGGTGTTCTTCAGCCTGTCGGTCCCACCACTTAGTGGCTCAAACTATCCTTAGAATACAGAATGAACGGCCCATTTTTTCCCAGCCTCTTCTCAGGTCCAGCCAGTTGGGAATCTATCCACAAACAGAATTGGTCCCATCAGATTGTATGTATCCTAGAACTGGAGCATAGAGTGTCAAGGTCGGGTATTAGCCGGTGTTGAGCTCTGGAGGTAAACAGACAGGGCCTGTGGGGCAGGCATGCAGATTCTTACATAAGCAGAGACGGCTTGGAGCGGAGACAGGAGGGAGGCTGGAAAAGGGGCTGCCCTGGTTCCTGACAGCTTTCCCTTCCTGTTTCCACTTCCCCAGTCCTGCCCTGCCTGCCCTCGGGCACAATGAACTGTTCCTGCATCTATCTGGGAAATCTTCCCTTTTGCTCAAGCTACTTTGAGAGGGCTCCTTTACCATGCCCCCACACTTACTGTTTCTTCAACACAACCTAAGATGGAGGCAACACACAAGAGTCTGTGTTCGCACATCAGCGGTGCTGGAGAATGAGTCCCTACGTGATCTGAGAATTTACTCTCAGCTTTTTAAAAAATTAAGTTATCCAGTAGTCTCCCCTATCCGCGGTTTTGCTTTCTACTGTTTCAATTACCTGCAGTCCACCGAAGTCCAAAAATATTAAATGGAAAATTCCAAAAATAAACCATCTATAAGTTTTAAATTGCATGCTGTTCTGAGTACCATGGTGAAATCTTGTCCCATTCAGTGTGTCCCATCAGGGACAGGAGTCACCCTTTTGCCTGGTGTTCCACGGTGTACGTGCTATCTTCCCGTTAGCCACATAGTAGCGATCTTGGTTATCGAATCGACTGTCATGGTGTCTCAGTGCTTGTGTTCTGATCACTCTTTTTTTTACTTAATAATGCCTCCAAACTGCAAGAACTGTGATGCTGGCAATTTGGACATTCCAGAGAAGCTGCAAAGTGCTTCCTCTAAGTGAAAAAGTAAGCAGGTATAGGAAAAAACAGCATATTGTATAGCTTGGTACTATCCAGTTTCAGGCAAACACTGGGGGTCTTGGATCATATCCCCTGTGGGTAAAGGTGGACAACTATAATTCACATGCATAAATTCATCCATTTAAAGTGTACAATTTAGGTTTTTTTAGTGTATTCATAGAGTTGTGCAATCATCACCACTAATTCCAGAACATTTTCATCTCTGCAAAAAGAAACCCACATCAACTTTTCCTCCTGCTCACTCCAGCCCTTGGTAACCCCTAAACTGCTTACTCTATATATGTAGCCTTGCCTGTTCTGGACATTTCATATAAATGGAGTCATCCAAAATGAGATCTTTTTTGTATGGCTTTTTTCATTTAGTGAAATGTTTTTAAGGTTTATGTGCTAGCTGTATCATTATTTCATTCTTTTTATGGCTGAATGATATTCACATTTTGCTTATCCATTCATCAGTTGATGGACATTTGGGTTGTTTCCGTGTTTTGACTATTGTGAATAGTGCTGCTTTAAGCATATACATACACATATTTGTTCAAGTACCTGTTTTCAGTTCTTTTGGGTGTATACCTAGGAGTGGAATGGCTGGGTCATGTGGTAATTCTACCTTTAACTCTTTGAGGAACCACCGCCTTGCCCACTCCGAGAGAAGTGCTGCCTGGGCAAGGTCAAGTCCCTAGGACTGGCAGCTCTGGCTAAGGGTAATAACACGGGCAAGGCACGCAGATGCAGGGAAACGGGGAAAGTGGCTGCTCAGCTCCTGGTCTCCAGATACACCTTCTGTCAGCTGTAGCTTTTTTGGTCAACTCTTCCCTGTGGGAAGCTTGTCTCTGGTAATTTTCCTAGGTTCTGCCAGGGCAACCAGCCCTGAACCAAGCACACCTTCTATCAGTGGACAAGGACAACTGATCAGCTTCAGAATCCAGGCTGTCCATACTCATGGACTTTGGCGGAACTCACTAGCACATTCCAATCCAGCATCATTTAGAGAGCTCCTACTGTGTGCCCATACCACCAAAGGGCCCTCATCCAGGACCTCAGCACCAAGCCTGGCATACTGTGTGGTTTGGGTGGAGAGTCCAATGTCCCTGCTAAACTTAGAGGCCCTGGAAAGAGCCTGGGTTTTAGTGTCAAAAACTGTACATTGAAATACCATTTAATTCAAGTGTGGTTTGGGTAATTCACTTAACACTGACAAGCATTTCTACCACATCTGGGAAAACGATGTTACTGATGTCACAGGGTGGCTGCAAGAGCAAACAAGGTGAGGCATATAAGCATCTAATGTCTGATAGAATGGACTTGATAAATGGAAGACACTTGTGATCATTTACTACAGAGCCAGTTTTCAGCCTTGGTCTTGCTTTAATTTCCTAAATCAGCATCTCAGCCCAGATCTCTCCCCTGAAGTCTTGAATATCCAATGCATTCCAGCCCTATCTACCTAGAGTCCTGGGGTGCCCCAACTCGTCATGTCAAGCTGAACTCCTCGGTCCCCTCTTGAAGATTTGCTACTCTTCCCATGTTTGTAGTCTCAGAAAGGTCAGAACACCCAGCCAGGGATACAAGCCAGGATGCTGGGTAGCAACTAGAGCTTTGCTCTTCTACATTCTGCATGTTTATGCAGTCGCAAACCCTGTTTGACATCTTCTGTTTGCATCCTCCCCCGTCCTTCAGTCCATGTGCAGTGAAGGGATCTATCAGTTTTCTGGGACACCGTGACATCACACACTCCCTCTCCGTGTCTTCCTAGTGTCTCATACCAACTCCAGAAGGCTTCTGCCTCCCTCACTTCCCCAGACAGCTCCCATCAAGATCTCTAGTGCCCTGAAAAAAACAGAGACTTCCGGCCAAGATGGAGGCATTGGTAGCCACACTGTGCTTCCTCGCACAACCAAAAGAGGAAAAACAACAATTTTAAAAAAACAAAAACAGCCAGAACTGACAGAAAATCAAACTGAGTGGAAGTCTGACAACCAAGGAGTTAAAGAAGACATGTTCATCCAGACTGTTCATCCAAACCAGTAAGCAGGGCAGAGCTGGGCGGAGCTGGACAGAGAGCAACGGCAAGACAGCTGTTTGTAGAGCGGTGCAGGCAACGCTGCAGCTGCCCAAAGAGACCCGCGGTGGGTGAGCCTGGCCAAAACGCTGCCGGCACACTCAGCGAAACCCGCAGCTGGCTGACCTGGACCCAGCAGGGCCAAGACTGGTGAACTGGGCGGTCTCCCATTCACGCGCAGATAAACCGGGAGAAAAAGCTGGAGAGTGGAGCAACCAAGCAACCCACCAATGAAGGGAAATAAAGCCTCAAACCACCAATTGAAAACACTTGTGGGGGTTGAGGCAGCAGCGGGAGGAACTCCCTGCCTCACAGGAGAGTTCACTGGGGAGACTCACAGGGGCTTGGAACTATGCAAGCCCGCCCACTCACCCCGGAGCCAGCACAGAAGGACCCAACTTGTTTATGGGTAGCGGAGGAAGTGCAGAGAGCAGAGCAAGCACCAAGGTTCACTCAGGCCCCGCCGCCACTGGTAGCGTCACAACACAGCAACAACACAGGGTTGCCCCACCCTGGTGGACACCTAAGGCTCCTCCCCTTAAAGTAACAGGCACACTGGGAGAAAAAAAAAATGGCCCAAATGAAAGAACAGATCAAAGCTCCAGAAAAAATACAACTAAGTGACGAAGAGATAGCGAACCTATCAGATGCACAGTTCAAAACCCTGGTAATCAGGAAGCTCATAGGATTGGTTGAAATTTGGTTGCAATTAGATGAACAAATGAAGGATATGCTAAAGGAAATGAGGAGAAATGTGCAGGGAACCAATAGGGATGAGAAGGAAACTGGGACTTAAATCAATGGAGTGGACCAGAAGGAAGAAAAAAACATTCAACCAGAAAGGAATGAAGAAACAAGAATTCAAAAACATGAGGAGAGACTTAGGAACCTCCAGGACATCTTTAAATGTCCCAACATCTGAGTCATAGGGGTGCCAGAAGGAGAAGAGGAAGGCCAAGGGATTGAAAACTTATTTGAACAAATAATGAAGGAGAACTTCCCCAAGCTGGGGAAGGAAATAGACTTTCAGGAAGTCCAGGAAGCTCAGAGAGTCCCAAAGAAGTTGGATCCAAAGAGGAACATACCAAGACACATCATAATTACATTACTCAAGATTAAAAATAAGGAGAGAATTTTAGCCTGGCTGGTGTAGCTCAGTGGATTGAGCACGGGCTGGGAACCAAGCAGTCCCGGTTCAATTCCCAGTTGGGGCACATGCCTGGGTTGCAGGCCGGGTCCCCAGTGAGGGCCATGTGAGAGGCAACCACACATTGCTGTTTCTCTCCCTCTCTTTCTCCCTCCCCTCCCTTCTGTCTAAAAATAAATAAATAAAATCTTAAAAAAATAAAATAAAAATAAGGAGAGAATTTTAGAAGCAGCAAGAGAAAAGGAGACAGTTACCTACAAAGGAATTCCCATAAGACTGTCAGCTGATTTCTCAAAAGAGACCTTGCCAGCAAGAAGGGCTGGAGAGAAGTACACCAAGTCATTAAAGGTAAGGACCTACAGCCAAGAATATTCTAACCAGCAAAACTTTCATTTAGAATGGAAGTGCAGATAAAGTGCTTCTCAGATAAGGTCAAGTTCAAGGAGTTTATCATCACCCAGCCTTTATTATATGAAATGTTAAAGGGATTTCTATAAGACATGGAGGGATAACAGGGGAGTGGTAGGGGGAGAGAGGAGGAAAAAAGTACAGAGAATAAGTAGAATAAGCAGTAGGTAGAAAACAGACAGGGGGAGGTTAAGAATAGTATAGGAAATGTAGAAGCCAAAGAACTTATGTGTATGACCCATGGACAAAAACTAAAGGGCAGAGAATGGAGGGTGTGTGGGGTGGAGGGGAATAAAGGGGGAAAATGGGACAACTGTAATAGCATAATCAATAAAATATATTTAAAAAAAATCTCCAGTGCCCTTATCAAGCTGAATCCAACAATTCCCAGAGTTCATTTCCCCTCGCCCACGAGCTGCATTTCATATAAGAGACCTCTGCTTGTCCCGAGATACTTTCTTCTCTTGTCTTCAGGACACTTCTTTTGCCTGATTTCTCTCCTAACCCTCAGGCTGTGTCCCCTCAGTCTCCCTTGCTGGTTCCCCCTCATCTCACTAACTTCTAACTGTTGGTGTTCACTGGAGCTCATTTTTTTAAGTATATCTTATTGATTATGCTATTACAGCTGTCCCATTTTTTCTCACCCTTATTCCCCTCTGTCCTGCACCCCTCCTCCCACCAGCATGCCCCGACTTTAGTTCTTGCCCATGAGTTGTACATATAAGTTCTTTGGCTTCTCCATTTCCTGTACTATTCTTAACCTCCCCCAATCTATTTTGTACCTACTAATTATGTTTCTTATTCCCTATACCTTTTCTTCCATTTCCCCCTCCCTTCCCTGATAACCCCCATGTGATCTTCATTTCTGTGATTTTGTTTCTGTTCTGGTTGCTTGCTTAGTATGTTTTTGTCTTTGTTTTTAAGTTCAGTTGTTGAATCAGCACCCGAAAGTGCACATCTGCTTATGGGAAGTGAGGGAATTGATGGAAAGTAGGACCAGAGCGGAGCAAGTGGCATTGCTCCCTCTCTCACCCCTCCTGCACAGACAGTGCCACAACGCAGCAAAGAGGATTGCCCTGCCCTGGTAAATACCTAAGGCTCCATCCCTTACCACATAACATGTGTGTCAAGGCAAAGAAATATGGCCTAAATGAAAGAACAGATCAAAACTCCAGAAAAAGAACTAAGCAATGAAGACATAGACAACTTATCAGATGCAGAATTCAAAACACTGGCAATCAGGATGCTCACAGAAATTATTGAATTTAGTCACAAAATAAAGGGAGAAGTGAAGGCTATACAAAGTGAAATAAAGAAAAATATACAGGGAACCAACAGTGAAGGGAAAGAAACCGGGACTCAAATCAATGATTTGGAACAAAAGGAAGAAATAAGCATCCAACTGGAACAGAATGAAGAAACAAGAATTCAAAAAAAATGAGGAGAGGCTTAGAAACCTCTGGGACAACTTTAAGTGTTCCAACATATAAATTATAGGGGTGCCAGAAGGAAAAAAAGAAGAGCAAGACATTGAAAACTTATTTGAGTAAATAGTGAAGGAGAACTTCCCCAATCTGGTAAAGGAAATAGACTTCCAGGAAGTCCAGAGAATCCCAAAGAAATTGGACCCCAGGAGGAACATACCAAGATACAGCATAATTAAATTACCCAAGATTAAAGATAAAGAGAGAATCTTAAAAGCAGCAAGAGACAAGGATACAGTTACCTACAAAAGAGTGCCCATAAGACTATCAGCTGTTTTCTCAAAAGGAACCTTACAGGCAAGAGGGGTTGGAAAGAAGTATTCAAAGTCACGAAAGGCAAAGACCTACATCCACGATTACTCTACCCAGCAAAGGTATCATTTAGAACAGAAGGGCAGATAAAGTACTTCCCAGATAAGGTCAGGTTAAAGGAGCTCATCATCACCAAGTTTTTATTATATGAAATGTTAAAAGGACTTATGTAAGAGAAAGAAGATGATCAAAAATATGAACAATAAGATTACAACAAACTCACAACTATCAACAACTGAACCTAAAAAACAAACACAAATTAAGCAAACAACTAGAACAGGAACAGAATCACAAAAATGGAGATCACATGAGGGTTATCAGTGGGGAGGGAGAGAGGGGAATGGGGGAAGGTACAGGGAATAAAAAGCATAAATCATAGGTACAAAATAGACAGGGGGAGGTTAAGAATAGCATAGGAAATGGAGAAGCCAAAGAACTTATATGTACAACCCATGGACATGAACTAAATGGGGAAATGCTAGAGAGGGGGGGTTGGTGCAGGGAGGAGGGGGATAAAGGAGAGGAAAATATTGGGGAAACTGTAATGGCATAATCAATAAAATATACTTTAAAAATGAAAAAAAAGAAAGGAAGGAAGTGCATACACGCGCGCACAATGCACCCACAAGGATGTGGGCTTGTCAGAGGACACTGAAAGAGCTCCTCACAGCCAAACCGGAACAATTTGAACAACTAAATAAGATAGTATTATAACTTAAAGAAGAAAATAAATATCCATGAGTCCATACTGATACAAATAATAAATAAGTAAATAGAAAGTAGTTAAATCTTCTGTGCAGAAGAATTCCAAATAATTTATGTAAATACTCTGCTTCAAGGAGAGGGAACATAACTCCTCAGTCGTTAAATGTGGGCTGTAAATAGTGACTTCCTTCCAAAGAGAAGAGCATGGAAGGGGAGGGAAGGTGGGGAGAGTCAACAGTACCTTGGTCAGGTGATCAAAGCTAACATTATCGGTGATAAAGCATGTCGATGTTATGTACTCTTAGCAATGTGATGAGAATGGCATTATACCTCTGTGGTCTGTCTCTCAAGAACACATACCCCAGTCCAGTCACGAGAGAGACATCAGCATATCCCACCTGAAAGCCATTCCACGGAATACCTGACCAACCCTCCACCAGACTATTAAGGTCATCAAAAACAAGGGAAGTCTCAGAAATTCAGATCTAAGAAGAGCCCAAGGAGATAGGACTCTTAAATAGAAAGTTTATTTTTAATAAATAAATGGAAATAATAAATAGATAATGCTAGCCAGAATACCTTGAAGAATCTACTAAACTAAAATAAATAAAAATATGTCCTAATAGTAATGTTTTGTCCAACTTCCTTCATTAAAAGTAGAGATTAAGGGTAATAAAATTGGATCTTTGGACGAAGAAATGACAGAAAAGTATGAAGTTTAGTAAAATCTTAGGATGACAGAAAAACAACTTCATCATCTTTTTTTTTCCGAAAGATTATTGGAAATTAAAGTAAATGCATATACATTTAGTACCACCATTTCTGATCTTATAATGTAAGTTCACAAGTGAATTAAAAGACATTAGATGTTATCCTCGAATACTAAAACACTTGGGAAAAATGAAATTTTCCCTTTGGAATAAATTCAATCTATATAAAAAAAAATCCAAAAACAAGTGTAACCCCAGATTCATTCCCTCTCTCACTACACAGGTGGCGGAATCTCTGTTTTCTACCTAAGCAGAAGCTTGAAGCTTCATTATCTAGAGAGGATAAAATAAGGCTATCCAGACAGAAAGACACCAGGCACAGATGAGTGTGGCGTAGTAAAAGCAGGGATTAAATGGAAGTGCATGTGCTAGATACTAAAACCTCCAGTCTTCTTCCCCCACTCAAACCCTAAGCCACTAGCAGTAGCGGGTCCAGGCAAGAACTGTGTAGGCAGGCTCCCTAACAAAATGCTGGTCTCCTTTATCCTAGAAAGGAGCCCACAGTCATGAAGCACACCCCCAGATACACACACACATACAGGGCATGCAGTCAGAGCTTTGGTGTCTTCCTCAGACAAGAAGATAGACAAAAATCACCTATTGTTTAAGAAATAAAAGCAACTTGGAAGAAGCAGAAGCTGTGCATGGAGAAGTAAACTTCAGAAAAAACTGTCATGAATATCTTCAGAGAGAGAAGAATTACTGCATCCGTGAAACAAAAAGGGAAGAACTCGAAGAAAGAACATCCAGAGAACAAAAATGAACTCTTGGACATCAAACACATAATAAGAATAAAAGTTCAGTAGATGAAGAGAATGGAAGGACGTGCCGAAGACTGAGAGAAAGTATCTGAAAGCCACACGTTTGATAAAGGCTTGTGTCTAAAATATAGAAAGAACTCTTGCCCTGGCCAGGTGGCTCAGCTGGTTGGAGTGTTGCCCCACACACCAAAAGGTTGCGGGTTTGATCCTGGGTCAGGGCAAATACCTAGGTTGTGGGTTTGATCCCCATTTGGGGTGCATACAGGAGGCAACTGATCAATGTTTCTCTCTCACATCAAAGTTTCTCTCTTTCTTTTGTTCTCTCTCCTTTCCTCTTTCTCTAAAATCAGTTTTTTTTAAGTAAAATATATAACAAACCCTTAAAACTGAAAAATAAGAAAACAAACAACCTGATTAAAAATAGGCAAAAGGTCTGAACAGATACCTCCTCAAAAAAGATATATAGTCGGCTGGTGTAGCTCAGTGGATTGAGCGCAGGCCTGCAAACCCAGTCGCTGGTTCAATTCCCAGTCAGGGCACATGCCTGTGTTGCAGGCCAGGTCCCCAGTGGGGGATGCATGAGAAGCCACCACCCATTGACATTTCTCTCCCTCTCTTTCACCCTCCCTTTTTTTTCTCTAAAAAATAAAGAAATAAGTCTTTTAAAAAAGATAAGCAGATGACAAATATGAAAAGAAGTTTGACATCATATGTCATTAGGAATTATAAATTAAAATAAGAAGATACCACTATATACCTCTTAGAATGGCTAAAATCCAAAACACTGACAACACCAAATGCCGGTGCGGATGTAGATCAACAGAAACTCTCACTTATTGATGCTGGAAATGCAAAATTTTACAGCGACTTTGGAAGACAGTCTGGAAGTTTCTTATGAAACAAAGCATACTCTTACCATATGATCCAGAAATCATGCTCCTCAGTATTCAACTAAATGAGTTGAAAGCTTATGTTCACCCCCAAACCTGCACACATATGTTTATAGCAACTTTATTCATAACTGCTAAAAACTAAAAGCAACCAAGATGACCTTCAGTAGATGGATTTAAAAGTATCAACTCAACCAAGTTATTTTGCAATATGGAAGTAAATACCAAAAGAATTGTTAAAAAGAATTGAAAGTGGTTGCCTCCCCACACCTTTGTAGTCAATTAATATTTGACAAAGGAGGCAAAAACATACAATTGGATAAAGATAGTCTGTTCAATAAATGGTGATGGGAAAATTGGACAGATACATGCAAAAAGTCAGACTAGACCACCTTCTCACACCACACGCCACACGTAAGAATAAACTAAAAATTAATTAAAGACTTAAATGTTAGACTCTAAACCATAAAAATCTTAGAAAAATTTACATAGACAGTAAAATATCAGACATTTCTTGTAGCAATATTTTTTTCTGAGATATTGCCCCAGGCAAGAGAGACAAAAGAAAAAATAAACAAATGGGACTACATCAAGCTAAAAAGATTTTGCACAGGAAAGGAAATCATCAACAAAATTAAAACACAACCTACCAAATGGGAGAACATATTCACCGATGATACATCTGATAAGGGGTTAATACCCAAAATTTATCAGTAATTTACAAAACTCAACACCAAAAAAGCAAAATATCCAATTAAAAAATGGGTAGAGGACCTGAATAGACACTTCTCCAAAGGGAACATACACATGACTCACAGACATATGAAAAGACACTCAAGTCACTAATCATCAGAGAAATGCAAATCAAAACCACAATGAGCCCTGGCTGGTGTGGCTCAGTGGGTTGGGTGTTGGCCTGCCAACTGAAATGTTGCTGGTTCGATTCCGGTCAGGGCACATGCCTGGATTGCAGGCCAGGTCCCCAGTTGGGGTTGTGCAAGAGGCAACAAAACAATGTTTCTCTCACACATCCATGTTTCTCTCTCTCTTTCTCTCTCCCTTCCCTTCTCTCTAGAAATAAATAAATAAAATCTTAATAAAACACAATGAGATATCATCTCACTCCTGTCAGAATGGCCAGCATTAATAAATCAACAAGTGCTGGCGATGATGTGGAGAAAAGAGAACGCTTGTGCACTATTGGTGGGAATACAGACTGGTGCAGCCACTGTGGAAAGCAATATGGAGATACCTTGAAAAATTAAAAATGGAACTGCCTTATGACCCAGCAATTCCACTTCTGAGAATATATCTGAAGAAACCCAAAGCACTAATTCAAAAGACTCTGTGCACCCCTATGTTTATTGCAGCATTATTTATAATAGCCAAGATTTGAACGCAACCCAAGTGTCCATCAGTAGATGAGTGGATAAAAATAGACTACTACTCGGCCATAAAAAAGGAAATCTTACTCTTTGTGACGACATGAAAGGACCTGGAGAGCATTATGCTAAGTGAAATAAGCCAGTGAGAGAAAAACAAGTACCATATGATTTCACTCATATGTGTAATCTAATGAACTAAATAAACAAATAAAGAAAATAAAGACAGACTCACAGACAGAGAGCAGGCTGACAACTGCCAAGGGGGAGATGTTGGGGAGCTGGGGGTAGAGGGATTGAGGAAAAGGAAAAAGGAGAGAGGAAAACCTCAGGGACATGGACAACAGTACGGTGGTGCTGGGGGGTGGGGTAGGTGACGGAGCGTATAGTAGGCATAAGGATGGTGAACATACAATACAATGTTCAGATGATGTGTTACGGAATCATGTGCCTTAAACCTGTGTAATTTTGTTAACTAGTGTCACTCCAATAAATTCAATAAAAGAAAAAGAAACGGTTGCCTCTGGGGAAAAAATACTGAAGACAGTGCGAAACTGGTTTTTGTTGTAACAAAAGAATAATTTGCCTCTTTAATTATGTCCATGGATAACTGTGATAAAAATAAAAGGCAAAAATAGAGAAAAAGAAAAGAACCAGAGAGGACAGAAAGCTGAGCACCCGCTCTGAGCCAGTATTGTTCCAGACCCTCCCCAGCCCCGCTCATGCTTTGTCTCATTTAGTCCCCACCACAATGGAGCATGCGTCACCCCTCCTGTGGTCAGGCGAGAACACAGAGGCCCAGAGACACTGAGAACCTGCCCAGATCCACACGTGGAGTGAGGACTGCTCAGGCTGTCCGTCTCCCTATTCCCAGCTCTTTGGGCAACAATTTACAGGCACATTATTTTTCTTCTGATTTAGTTCCTTTAAGGAGAAAAAGCCTGAGCCCTTCCTCAAAGCCTCCCTCTAGCCCCTGCTGACTTGGGAACATAACTCTGTCAGTTATCTAATTCAGCCCAGATGGAGGCTCCACTTGGGAGTGCTGAGATGTGCAGATAAGCCTTGGGGTGCAGAAGAACAAGAAAGCAGGAGGGCGACAGAGTATGAAGGCTGGCGGTAGGGGACTCATTTAGGGATGAGTATGAACCTAATAAAGCAGCCTCCTCCACAGATGTCAGGCTTGTGGCCAGGGTTTGGGGCCTTGGGCCACCAGCCCAGAATCTTAGAGGCAAATATATATGCACTCCACCCATTCACAAATTCCCCGGACACTTTCGAATGCCCAGTGGCAGGCATTGGGGTGGAAGCTGGTGTACAGTGTTGAAACGGACTAAACCTCTGCCCTGAGGGTTTCACAGTCTAGCAAAGGAGACAGTAAGATAGACAGACCAATGGATAAACAAATATTTAAATACACATTATAGTAGAGGCAGGGACAGAACACAGAGGAAGGACAAAAGAAAGAGTTGGAGTTATGAAGGAATGTGTGGTGAATCAGAGGAGCAAGCTCAGGGTTATTTGGAGCAACCACACACAACTCAGAGGAGCTGGTCATAAGATACAGTGTCTGTTCCTGGCACCTCCTCGGTTTCTATTTAATGGGGGAAGGTAGATTTTCAATTTTAAAACATGGAAATAATATATTACATTGTATTTTTTAATAAAGAAATATACACATTTGCATAATGAAAGACAAGTTTCTTGGTTCAATCTTCCCTACCCTGACTCACTTCCCCAAGGTAAGCTCTTTTAACAAGTTGCACTTTTGTTTATTTAGGTAGTTAGCCTATGTAGAGTTCCAGCCAAGATAGAGGCGTAAGCAGAAACTCTTCACTTCCTCACACAACCAAAAGAAGGATACCAACCAATCTAAAATCAAAGCAACCAGAAATGCCAGAAAATCAAACTGCATGCAACTCCAACAACCAAGGAGTTAAAGAAACATTCACCCAGACCATAGGAGGGGCGGAGACGGGAGGTGGGTAGCCGAGCAGAGACGACTGGCAGCAAGGTGGCCGACTGCATGGGTGAGGCAGGGCTGGCTGAACGGGAAACTAAAGACTCAAAGCTAGCTGTGAACTACTGTGGGGGTTGCCACAGCAGGAGAAACTCCCAGTCTCACACGAGAGTTCGTTGGAAAGTGGAGCTAGAGGGGAGTGGCCAAGCTGTCTCCGACCCCTCCCCCACAGACAGCTCCACAGCTCAACAAAGGGGTTGCCCCACCCTGGCGAATACCTAAGGCTCTGCCCCCTTGCGACCTAACAGATGTGCCGAGACAAAGAAATATGGTCCAAATGAAAGAACTGATCAAAACTCCAGAAAAAGAGCTAAGCAACGAGGAGATAGCCAACCTATCTGATGCAGAGTTCAAAACACTGGTAATCAGGATGCTCACAGAACTGATTGAGCTTGGTTGCAAAATGAAGAAAGAAATGAAGGCTACCCAAAGTGAAATAAAGCAAAATACACAGGGAAACATCAATGAAGAGAAGGAAACCGGGACTCAAATCAACGATTTGGAAGAAAAGGAAGAAATAAACTCCAACTGGAATAGAATGAAGAAACAAGAATTCAAAAAAATGAGGAGGAGCTTAGGAACCTCTGGGACAACTTTAAGCTCTCTAACATCAGAATCATAGGGGTGCCAGAAGGAGAACAACAAGAGCAAGAAGTTGGAAACTATTTGAACAAATAATGAAGGAAAACCTCCCCAATGTAGTGAAAGAAATAGACTTCCAGGAAGTCCAGGAAGCCCAGAGAGTCCCAAAGAAATTGGACCCAAGAAGGAACACACCAAGGCACATCATCGTTAAGTTACCCAACATTAAAAATAAAGAGAGAATCTTAAAAGCAGCAAGAGGAAAAGAGAGAGTTATCTATAAAGGAGTGCCTATAAGACTATGAGCTGATTTCTCAAAAGAAACCCTACAGGCAAGAAGAGGCTGGAAGGAGGTATTCAAAGTCATGAAAGGCAAGGATCTACATCCAAGATTACTCTATCCAGCAAAGCTATCATTTAGAATGGAAGGGCCCTTAAAGTGCTTCCCAGACAAGGTCAAGTTAAAGGAGTTCATCATCACCAAGCCATTATTATATGAAATGTTAAAGGGACTTATCTAAGAAATAGAAAAAGATTTTAAAAACTATGAACAGTAAGATTACAACAAACTCACAACTATCAACAACTGAACCTAAAAAACAAACAAAAACTAAGCAAACAACTAGAACAGGAACAGAACCAGAGAAATGGAGATCACATGGAGGGTTATCAGCAGGGAGGGAGAATAGTATTGGAAATGGAAAAGCCAAAGAACTTATATATACAACCTATGGACATGAACTAAGGTGGGGAATGCTGGAAGGTTGGCGAGTGCAGGGCGGAGGGGGAATAAAGAGGAGAAAAAATTGGGAAAACTGTAATAGTACAATCAATAAAATATACTTAAAAATAAAATAGAATAGGTAGGTAGCCTCTGTAATTCCAAATAAAATGCTATGGGTCTATTTCTTGATTTACCAACTTTCAGTAATCTACTGACTCCATCGTATAAAAAACAAGAATTTAGCTTGTATGAATTCCTTCCTTTTTCTCTTCAGCTCTGTTATATCTATCTATCATCTATCTATCTATCTATCTATCTATCTATCTATCTATCTAATCTTCCACTGGCTACATTTGACCATTTAAACAATGCACTTATGCTTCTATTCCTTGTTTTATCAATTCAATTCAAAATATCAGCAACCCTGTATGAGGACTAGACTATTAACTGCTTCGTCTTTTATTTCACTTGCCCCTCTAACTCAAGTATACACTTAATATACATTTATTTTTATATTGTCAAGATTGTTAACATTTACACTCTCTCTTTAATCATCACTAAGCTTCTATGCTTTGTAGATAAGTTGTTTCTAAAAATCAAAAATAGTGTTTATATACTTATAACTACATAATATTTACAATGTTATCAATAATATGTTATAATTATATTGCCTTTATTGTTGTTCTTGTCTTTTTTTTTCTAGGAGTTTATAATCCCCTTTCTTTTTTCCTTGCATTGTCTTATTCTACTCTATCCTCCAGTTCTTTCAGTGTCTCAAGGATAATGTAAAATCTATGGATTTTCTATATTGTAAGCTCCACAAAGGCAGGCATTTTTATCTGTTTCATTCACTGCTGTGTATCCTCAATCTGCCATCTTGAACCTCAAATCAGAATACTTTTTATCTACCTCTCAAGAATATTTTAAAACTCAGTTGTACCAAAACAACTTATTACATGTCTAGTACTATAAGCTTAAAATTATTGTTTTTTGTTTTTTTCTATTTAATTGTATTATTTCCGTTTAAATGCAATAATCCTTTCAATCACTTCCCAGATTAATGACTGTTCAACTTCTGTGCGCAGTAATAAATGAGAAGCTCACTTCCTATATTTGGGCATCTCTGATTCCTAGAAATTCTTTCTTCTATTAAGCTTAAATTTGCCTCTCTGTATGTTCTTGCCATTGGGCCTAGCTCTTTTTTCTAGGGTCTCAGAGTAAAAGGCATCTCACTCTTCCTGGGCCAGTTCTTCAGAGATAAGATGGCCAAATCATAGCCTTCTTGGGGCTCATCTTCTGTAGAGCATACTTCCAACTCCTCCCTTCACTCCCCTCACTGTGCAGGTTTCCACTCTTCACCCTCCTGACCATGCTGCCCAAAGGGCAGTGCCTAGTACTGTCCACAGGCTCTAGGCCCATCCCTAACCTCACAGTAGACACTAGGTGTACACAGATGGTATCCTTTTCTTAAATTTTCTTAAATTCTCAACCCTTGGAATAGGATGAAGACCACATATTGAAAACAATGGCAATAATACCTCCTTTTCATTTAAAGCGTCAGGTCTTAATATTTCATGAAATATGTAGTGAAAGCCCAGTACTGACACCACCTCAGTATCACAATCACAGCACAGCTGGAGCTCTGCTGAAACCAGATGCTCACACCAGTTTGCTCCCCAAACCCTGGCCCAAGGACACAGGCTGATGTGTGGTCAGTTGTTGATTTGTTTGTGCAAAATAGAAAAATCGAGGGCAATATAATGGATGTTTCACAAAGTTAAATTTATTAACTTGGAAAACTTTTTTAATGTGGATAGTCTGTTTCTCTTTCTTGTTTTGCTATTCAAGTAAAAATGTTGATATTAAAATTTGTAATAAAATTCTTTTATAAAATGGTGACATTTCCATTCAAAGGCTCCAGGAACTACATTTTGGGGAAAAAAGAAGTGCAGATCAGATAATATTTTAATGGGCTTTCTGGCAAACTTAAAAGTTGGGAACTTGATTTGGCCCTACAAATTGGGAGTTACTTATAAAAGTCTGGGAGCCATGTGGCTAGATGGCTGGAGAGTAGAAATCCATGTGGTCTCTGACTTTAGCTGCAGTGCCTTTTGGGTCCCTCTGAAGACACACACTTACCTTTGCTGTTCTGGGGATCAGCCCGGGGCAGAGATGAGTAAGCCGGGGCCTGCATGGAGCAGCTTGATGGGCGAGATGCTGAACTGAGAAGGAGCCAGGCTGACATGCTGGGGCTCAGGCTGTGGAGTGGGCTCAACGTGTCGGGGGTTGGAATGCTCTTGTCTTTTTTTTCTCTTGGAGATGTTGTCTAGAGGGGCCTGCGTCTACACTTTTCCTCAAGAATGAAGGGAGGGAAGGAGTTTTGTTATATTAAGATGGTTAGAGCTGAGCATCCAAAAAGTGACAAAAAATGCAGTGTAAGGAAGGTGGGTATTGAGGCTGTAGCTCTGAAAAGCCCTGGGTGTCCTACAGAGATCTAGGAATCCTATGGGGGTGAGGAGTTAGTTTAGGCCTGTGTGCCCAGGGGAGTGTTAGGGCGCGGTGTAGAAGTGGCAAAGTTGCCTGATGTTTGCAGGGACCATGGAGGTAATATTTGGGTCGGGCCTGATGGTATTCAGGGTGACCTTTCTCAAGGTGTGCTACATGGGATGTAATAGGTATTAAACATGGAAAAAGGTGGTTCCCTGTCAATTAATTTGGAAAATGCTACATTTAACAGTCATACAGCCTTCTTCATTACAGGGCTTTTGGGATGGTGGTTTGCACTATGACTCTGCGGGAATCAGATGTTTAGTGTTTCCCCAAATTACGGATCCTTTACCTGAACACTGCTGTGGGAAATAGTGGAGAAAAGGGTGAAGAAGTTTGATAGGCTAAGATCATGGAAAGCCTTGAACTTGAGGTTGTCAGTCTCTCCTGTGTATGAGAGGAACAGGGAGTACTGAGTACTAAATATGCATATTCCTGGGCCCCAACTCCTGACAAGAGATCTAGAGCAGGGCCCGGGAATCTCCTTGTCGACAAACCGATTCCCATACAGGGGTCTAGGGGCCACAGTTTGAGAAGCTTGAATGCAGTTGAGTCAGCATTAATGGACATAAGGCCTGGAAACTACAGTTTATTTTTAGACCATATTCATGGATTCAAGCCTTTGTCTGTCGGGATAGAGGGCTGAAGGCTGAGAACCTAGTCAACTCCTCCTCTCCCTGCTCAAAGGTATGTGTAATGGTAAGTGGGCCTTCTTTCCATCTGAGTATAGGGGTCCCAGTAAAGCCATCTGTCTTCCCTCTGGTGTCTGGA
Source organism: Micronycteris hirsuta (assembly GCA_004026765.1). NCBI lineage: Eukaryota > Metazoa > Chordata > Mammalia > Chiroptera > Phyllostomidae > Micronycteris > Micronycteris hirsuta. The sequence goes on along the minus strand of PVJI01004708.1, from coordinate 16,005 downwards.
TGAGGTACTGCAGGTCAAGGCTTACAGACCCGAAAGCAGGTTGACCCGCAGCTGACCTCTGAAGAGTGGATAGGGCTCAGCTCAAACCTTGCCTCTTCCAGGCAGCCTCTCTTAACTTCCTTCTCCTCTCTAAGCTCCTGCAGCACTCATTTCTCAAACACACCACCATACCTGCTCCTGAAGGTTCTAAAGTGGTCATTTTAGAGCTTTTGGAGACAGTGATAGCTTTATCTCAGAAACTGTGGAGCCTGAGGGATACCGTCTACAGCTAAAGGTCACACACATTAATTAGAGTTACAGCAATAGCAACCAAGGAACAAACACCAGTGACCTAACTGGACAGGGAGAAAGCTGGAGGAGAGGTAGAGTCATCTCCCAACTGATAAGGCCAAACCTTAATAAAGCAGGTAAATCAAGAGACAGCAGAGAGGCTACATACTCCATTTATATGACATTGTGGAAAAGGCTTTTAAAATCATGGAGACCATAATTACATCAATTGTTGTCAAGGAAGATTTGGGGACGAACTGAAAAAGGTAATTCCTTTCAAGCAGGTTTGGAGGCAAGAAGAAAGGGAAGCATATTGGGGGCGGAGCTAGAGAAAATCCCAGGAAGCACCCTGCCTCTGTAGACTGTGTGACATTGGTAGAAAAAGCAGCCTGCATGTGCAATGCATAGAACTCTCCCAGCTCTGCCCTGGCTGCTGACTAATGTCTTAGGGATGTGAGAGGCCCAAGAGGGGATGCAGCCAGGATTCCAGGAGAGGCAGATCACAGGATCTTGGGTAGGAATGAGAACAACGAAAGGAACTGGCTTGATTAGACCTTACCGTGTGCCAGCATGGTGTGCAATAGGTTTCACATACAATATCTCATTTAATCCTCACAACAATCCTATGGTGTTATTATTACCGCCACATAACAGAGGAGGAGACTGGAGCCCAGAGATTTAGATAATCTGCACCAAGTAAGATAATAAGAGAACAGGATTTGAACACAAGTACCTCGGGATCCACAGCACGTGCCCTTAACCACCACTGCCCTTTACTGCCGCACAGGCCAGGTCCCATCACTCCAGTGAGGGCAGAGACTCTTCCACCACCGCCTCCCTGCAATATATCCACCCTGCCTTGGGGGGTCCACATCTGCTGGCAAGTACTCACTATGTCCCAGGAAAGCTCATGCTTAAATGGACTTAAGAGTCAACTTCTTAATGCATTCGCCCACAGCCTGAGATACCTCTTCAGGCCCTGACGCAGCCATTCGTGCTGCCCGTCAAACACTTCTGTCTGCTCCCGGGCGCTGTATGGGATTGAGTTCCATGGCTCCCTGAAGTTCGATGTTTCCATGTGACTTCCTTCAGCCAGTGAAATGTGAAGCTTCAAAAGCCAGTGCACAGTTCAACTCTTTCCTATGCGCAGTGTTTGAGGAACTCATGTATGGAGACAACCCCACTTGGATTGGATCCCTGAGTTATTAGAAAAAACAGAGCTTTCTCCTGACCTGTACTGAACATGTGATATGAGTAAGAAATAAGCCTTGGTTGTGTAAGCCACTAAGATTTGGGGATTGTACCTCATCGCAGAAAAACCTAACCTATTGTGGCTGAATCAGTCCCACAGAACAAGTCTGCTCGGGGCCCACAACACAGCCTCCTCTAAGGCTTCTCTAAGCTACAGAGCCCCAGGTTTTCCAGCCAAGCCTCCTATGGCCTGCTGAGTTGACTTCTCAGCTGATCTTTTCTTCTGGACAGAATGAAATGTGAGAACTGGACCTGATAGTGAGGGAGCAGTTTGCAAAGCCTGTTGTTGCCTTCCCTCCTTTTGTGATGCTCTACCTCAGTGAGACAGCCAGGGACTGCCATTAGCCTTGGACAGGCTACCCCCGTCCTGGCATCCGTTCTGGCTTGCCTTGTTCTAATAACTCTTTGGGGCCCAGATAAAGACAGGGCTCAGGATTTTGAATTAGACTGGCCTGGGTTTTTATCTTGGCTCTACTACTAACTTACTGGGTCACTGTGAGCGAGTTACTTAATGTCTCTGAGCCTGTTTTCTCAAACGAAGAATGGAAATAATAAGGCCAACCTTGAGATAGGTACAAGTAGCAGGGACAGTGGCCAGCACCTCCATGGTATCCAGTGGTCCTTTTCCTCTTGTCCCATCTCCTTCAAGTTCCCCAAATGGGGAAAAGGGAAGGCATTTCTGGAATGAGGCCCAGGCAGTTCCTGTACCATTGCTGTGTCCTAATCCCTGAGTCTTAGACCATTTGGGGCCCCTCCTACCCCGCTCCATGTGGCAGCTGTCTGTCCCCCCTCCCCCATCATAGAGGGCTGCCCGATGGGGCTGGGAGAGAGGGAGTAGACTCCAGGCTGCAGATGTTCAGAGCTCAGAGGAGGCTGCGGAGCTAATCTCAGGACTGCTGGTGAGGCTGGGCCAGCCCTCTCTTGGCTGCGGCAGCCTACGGCTGACTCGAATTTCGGAGGCCCCCAGCTCAGGAACAGCTGCGTGCCTTCCCCTCCCCGGCCTCTGTTTTTTCTCCTCTCTTCCCCCAACGTGAGTCACATAGACAGTGGAGCAGGGCTAGCCAGGGGTCTGGACAGAATCCAGAAGGCTCCCAGTCTCTCGGTCCAGGTCTCTGAAGCCGCAGGGAGCTCAGACACACAAGGTTTCTTAGGACTTTCAACTCAGACACATTTCCTGCTGTTCTCCATTTGGCCGAAACCTTGGCCCCAGCTTTGATGTTTGGATTCTTGTCCATCTCCTTGCTCCCTGGCTGGCTGGGTTTCCCAAGATACCTCTACCTTGTGTGGGGGTGGGACTGGACTTGGGATGGGCCCTCTTGGTTCAGTAGCACCCCACCTATCTGTTTTCCAGCCTCTCTCCCACCCAGGACCCTAAGTGTTTTTTCCAGCTGCCTTCCTACACAAGGTACTGTTACGTGTGACTTCCAGTGTGTTGGACCTCTGACCTCCCTTTCCACGTCCTCATCGACACCTGCCATCTAACAGAGGGGCGTGTGTATGTCTGGGTACACACGTACATGCACGGTGCTTGTTACATGAAAAGCTTGTTTCATTTTATCCTCAACTGTCACGCTTTTTCTCTTTTATAAATAAGGAAATACAGAATCAGAGAGGACAAGAAACTTAATTTACTCACAGAAATATGATACAGCTAAGCCTAGTTCCCATGGTCTGATGACCTTTGAGCCCTTCTCTTGCTCCCCTCTACCTGTAGAGACAGACCAATGATCTATCTGCCTAGGAGCACCAGGGTAGCTGCATAATTCACTCCCACCTGGACACCAAACATCACATGAACCGTGGATGTGAGCTATTTCAGCTGAACACAACTGGCCGGGAATGAGAATGATTTAGCCCACGCTGGAGACCCCATGATCCTGATATGCTGGGAGAAGTGTGCACTGGGAGGACCGAATCTATCACCCCTGGCTGGGTCCCCAAGCCTCTGGCACCATACATGTTCCTTTTCATTATGGGAGTGATTCTGGGTGAGCATAAATGTACTGTTATGTATGACCTTAAAACACAAGTCAGCTACTTTGTCTGGTGCCCACCAAAGAAAGGGTGGATGAGTGGGGCCAGGAGGGGTGACCTGCCTTTGTGGGTTTGTTGAGGGACTGAGTGGATAGGTCTGCCATGTGTCTTCTTATGATGTTTTTAAGAATATTTTTTTACTCTACACAGTCTCTGCTTGTGCTTATAAACTAACACCAAATGTTGAGTAGTTGTCTCTTATCACCAGGGAAATCACCTCTAATGATGGGATCCCAGAACTAGGGTAAAGTCTGGGGAGACATTGGGGACCTAGGGACTTGTGGCACCTTAATCTGCTGCCGTGATGTCCCAGAAGCTTCCTGTTGTCCCTCCCCATTTAGATTTCCAGCGTGGTGCAATGAGGGAGTTCTAGGTGGGGAATGGGTCCCAATGCAGCTGTGTAGTGAGACCCTGAACAAGTCACTTATGCCCCACCAGGCCCCAGTTACCTCATCTGTCAGATGCGGCTGTTGGACAGCCATCCTTACGAGATGCTAGAGGCCCCTGGGCACCCCGCCTTGGCCAGGGAAGGCTCAGGCCCCAGGCCCAGGGGCCGGTGCCGACTCCAGCACCAGCTATATCTTGCCTAGGCTCCCGTGAAACCTCCGCCCAGCACTGGCGATTGCTTGTGGTCCAGGCTCGCTGCTAGGTCTGTTTGCTAGGACTGTGCCATCACCTCCTTTTCTAGGTGAGAAAAGCAACTGTGCTGCCTGCGGGACCTGTGCAGCCTTCCCTTTGCCTTCCCCACAACCCCGCCCTCCCTCTGTCCCCCTGTTGGGAGCCCCACTGGTCTGGCCTCATTCTACCCAGGCCTGCCCTGCTGCTGAGCATCCGACGCAGGCCTCACTGGCCTCGCCCAAAGCAACTGGATGTCCCATTCCCCAAAGGGCTGCTCCCTGCTCGTTTCTCCTGCTTCAAATGTTTATGTTTTGGCTTGAAATAATCATGGTCCCGACTGCCTGTTAGCACCAGCTGGGCGACCTTGGACAGGTTGCTCAGCCCTGTGCACCTTAGCTTTGACACCCGTGAAACAGGGGCTGCAATAATAACAGCAATTCAGGAAGCAGCCTTGTGTTGGGAGCTTCTCATGAAACAGGCTGAAAACCAAGTTGTCACCACAAGCCAGTGAAGTTAGAGCAGTTGTCTGCAATGAAGAACTTGAGGTTCAGAGAAGTTAAGTGACTTGTTTAAGGTCACAGAGTGACTAAGTCATGGAACTGGGAGTGAACCCAGGAACTCAAGTGGCAGAGGCTGCCTATTAGATCATGATGTCACGCTGCACTTCTGGGACCTCGGTGAGGCTGCAGTGAGATGACAGTGCAAAAGGACTTGCAAAGGAATGGCGGATCTTTCCCCATAATCTTATAGTATCAAAGTCATTGTATCTGGTGGATCTTCCTAGTGAAACTGGGAGCAACGGGTCATCTTTAAAGCCCTAGGGATTCTGCCTTAGAGGGAAGAGAGTCATGCCCTCCTCTTAGGTGGGTGTCCCAGGAAGGCCTGGCCTTGCCCAAAGGTTGGGACATGCTCTAGCCACTGCCCAGGCTACAGATAGATGGGTGCGGGCTGGGGGCTGTTGTTATGTGACCCCCTGAGTCTAGGCCTGTGCCCACAGGGGCTTTTACATGGCAGCAAGCTGGGAGCAAAGCTGAGGGAATAGGACAGAAGGGAAGCTTGTACTGGGGTACCCAGAGTGGTTTTAGGGGGTGACAGGCCTTGTGTGGCAGTGCAAGAGGCCTGGCCTGAGGTCTAGCCACCCACGAGGCAGCTGCAGTGTATCAGCACTGGGCACCTCGCACCTCACTTGCAGATGGGGAGAAAGCGCCTGCTTCTTGAGCACATATACTGGGCAGGGCCCGGCGTACAGCGGGTGCTAGCTAAACGGGGCTGCTGCATCGAGTTTAGTGGAGCCCGTGAGGGTTGCTGGCCTGGAATCAGAGAAGGGTTGAAGCAGGTGGGTGATAGTAGAGGAGGGGTGTTCGCAGGCTTGGTGCTGGGATCGGGAGGCCCCAGAGGCTGGGGCAGGCAGGGAGGTGCACGCACCAGGGGCTAGTGATTAGCCCCACTTTTTAAATTGATGTAAAGTTCATGTAACATAAAATTAACAATTTGAGAGTTATAATTTAATGGCATTTGGTACAGCTACCACCTTTATCTAGTTCCAGAACATCTTCATCACAACGAAAAGAGAACCCGTACTCGGTATGCAATCACTCCCCATTCTCCCCTCTCCCCAGCCACCACTATCTCCTGTTTTCTGTTTCTTGGATTTGCCTGTTCTAGATGTTTTAGATACATGGATTCACACAACATGCGACTTTTTGTGACTGGCTTCTTTCATTTAGCGTGATGTTTTCAGGGTTCACACATGTTGCGGGATGAATCAGTATTCCAGTCTTTTTTATGGCTGAATAACACTCTGGGTGGTGGATATACTAATCTTGTTTATCCACTCATTCATCGGTGAACATTTGGTTACTTTCACCATTGGCCCCACTTTGAAGAGAGCGTATTGAAAGCCTGGGGCTGCACCATCATCACTCAAACCTTGGGGTGAGCAGAAACCACCCACCCCGACAATCCCCCCAGTAAACTGTCAGCTCTGTCATAGGAAGCACAGCAGAATGAGTGACACATCAGGCACCTGCCCGCCCCAGCAGCTGCTGGGACGGTCACTGTGGCTTCCTGGAGGGGCTGCTGGGCAGTGGCCCGGAAGAGCAGCTCTGAGGGGCTCTGGCTTTTATTCAAATTACATGGCCCAGGACACAGGGACAAGAAGATGGGAAGAGAAAGGGAAAGCAGGAGGAAAGAGAAATGGTGAACTCCTGTGGAAGCCTCTGGAAGCTTCTGGTCAGTGAGTGGAGTCCATGGGGTACAGAGCCTAATGTTGTCTGAGTCTCACTGAAGCACACCTGGGCACCATCAATTGGACAGGTCTTGGGTTGTCCAGGTAGGGAAACTGAGTCCCAGGGAGCAGTGGCGGCTTGCCCAATCTGCAGCAGAACTAAGGATCAAACCCAGATACTCTGATTCCCAGCCTTCCTGACATCAGCACGGGGCCTGGGTGCAGGCTTGGAGGGGTTGTCCTGCCTCCCCGGTGGGCCCACTCCAAAGCCCGGGAAGCAGAGGAGTGTGTCCGTCCCCTCCCATCACAGGGGCTGGTGATGAGAGAGGGAGGCTGGACCTGGAGTCCCAGGCTCCATCTGCCACCAGCTGCTCCTGCAGGCCTCCTGCACCCTCACACTTCTCTCTCCTTACCTATAAAGCGGGAACTTCAGTTCCCAGCTGACTGTGGGACCCAAATGAGACCACACCTGTGACAGGGGTTTACAGGCTGTAAAGCCCTAAACCTGCTCTTTTGACTCACTGTGGCCCAGGCAGCTGAGGCCCAGCACCCTGTTCTCCTGGATGGAGGACAGTCCCTTTGGGCCTGCCTTCAGGTGTCTTTGGCCCAGCACAGACTTGAGCCAAACGGGGGTTCCCAGTCACAGCCTCCAGCCCAGGAGAAGAACCGCACTGACCTACACTGATCTGCCCACTTCCCAGACTCGGGCTGAACTAAGTCTACCCCAGGCCAGGAGTTTCATCCCCCAACTGAACCCATTCTTACTCCCTCTGCCCTCCCACCCACAGCTGTGCCCTCCCATCAGGCCTGTGGTGGGAAGTCGACAGCCACCGCCCCCCCCAACCCGCATCTGTAGCCCTCTGCCTGGCTGTCCCCAGGTGATGAGCAGGAGGACCCAGTGAGGAGGGTCCCCTCCCCTCCATGAGTGCCTCCTAAATGTCATGCACTCACTCCTCTAGGTACATGAAAAACAAAACACAGATCCCTGCCCTCAAGGAGCTTACATTCTACTGAGCAGGGACAAATGATAATAAACATGTGAAGTAATTACCCAGAAGGATAAATGTTACTTTAAAAACAGAAAAAGGTCCCTGGCTGGTGCAGCTCAATAAATTGAGTGCAGGCTGCGAACCAAAGGGTCGCCGGTTCAATTCCCAGTCAGGGCACATGTCTGGGTTGTGGGCCAGGTCCCCAGTAGGGGGCGCGCGAGACGCAACCACACATTGATGTTTTTCTCCCTCTCTTTCTCCCTCCCTTCTGCTCTCTCTAAAAAGAAGTAAAATCTTTTAAAAAATGAAAAGAGAAAAAGGGACCACCGAGAGGGGCCCAGAAGGGCAGGTGGGTGAAGGGGCAGGGGTGGCTCTGCAGGTCTGAAAGAGGGAGGTCTGGTAGCCTCCCTGACAGGGTGACAGCTGAGGAGGCCACCAGACCTCCGCCACCAAAGGATTTAGGTGTTTAGAATGCTGGCGTCAGACACTCGTTTTGGCTTTTTTCAGGGGCGGGGAGGACAAAGAGTTGTTGACATTCTCTTCTGGGTCAGGCTGGAGAAACGTTTCTCCCCGTCCTGAGCAGGGAGAGGCCCTTCTGTGGGGGAAGCTCCCCCTGGAGCTCACAGCAGCTGGTGCGGCCCAGACGGTGTCTGCAGTCAGGGATGGGGCCAGTGTGAAATCACAGTCTGTGCCAAGAAGTTGGCCCCGTTGAAAACAAAAGAACAGTCGACACATAACAGGCCTCAGCTGGGCATGCTGACTTAGCCAGGCAGTGAGGCTGGTGTCAGCACCTGGGGGCCATGAGCCACGCGCATGTGCTGCTGGGGTCACAGGTGTCCTGTCCCGGCTCCCGCTGTGCCAGACCTGGCCTGCCCCCCCGGAACACACATACTCCCCCTCACCATATTGCACAGACTCACATGTCACACATCACACATCTGTATATACTCATGAGAACACACCCACCACACACACACACAACACGCACTAATCAGCGGACTCGAAAAGACCCACCATGTACACTCACACATACCAATTATCACACAGCGCACATACATACCTGAGCTGCACACACACAATATTATCACACACACCAACCATTACATCACACACATTACACACCCACCCCACACATACCTTCAAGTGAACACACCCAACACACATACTAGTCCACACAGACGCACAGATATATCCACCCACCATCGCATACACAACACACGCACCATACACACCCCACACTTTGTCGTAAAACACAAGCATCTAGACAAGCGCTCTGAAACTGTCTCTTCACTTATAAAGTTAGGTGGGTTCCAACTTCCTGAGCTGGTCCCTAGGAGGTGTCCACCTGATGACCACTTTATCTGTTCCAGGGCAAGGAGGACAAGAGAAGGTCAGAATTTTCTAAGCGTTGCTTCATAAAATGCTCAGTGAGGAAGGACAGTGCTTTAACCATGTGGAGCTCTCGAGCACCGGGGAGACTCTCTGGCATAAATGCCAGAAGATGGGTGTTACATGTGCCTGGGTAAGTTTTCTGCCCCTCTACACCTCAGCCCTTTTTATCTGCAAATGGGAGTGAAAACTGCTTTTTCCAAACTTTTCAGCTGGTGTGAAACACTGTGTGAAACTGCTTTGTAACATGAAGAAATACTAATATAAAATTGGGTTATTGAAATTCCTGCAAATGGTGTGTGCCTTGTTGCTCGTCCATTTCCTGTCCCTGCATCCTACACTCCCTCCAGGGTTATGAGCAGGGAACCCTGCCGGACCGGGATGGCGCTACACATCTGGCTTTCAGCCTTCGCTTCTCACCTCAGGACCCTGCAGGAAGCAATTCCTGCCACCTGCTGTCCGGGGCAGGGAGGTGGCCGCCAGTGCAGGACACAGACAGAGAGCACAGCCTCTGTCGCCCAGCCCCAGCTTGCCTGCCCTGCTCAGGGCTGACTCCTGCACAGGGGGAGAGGTTCCCTCAGCAGGTGACAGCAGCTCTGAGCAGTGGCAGGGCTGGAGGTCCTGGTAAGGAGAGAACTGAACCCTGTGGACCACTGTAAAACATGCAGTAAACCCTCAAAGCCTCCTGAGAGTTGGCTCCATCCTCCTCAAAATCTACAAAAGGCTGTAATAGATTGAGTGGGCACGCTTCGGCAGCTTGAGCCCCTGCAACTTTAGGTCTCCCTCATGTAACAATCCTAATGGCACCCGTCTGGGCCAGGACAACAGCCTGTGGCTTTGGGGGTTAGTCTTCCTGCAATTCCTCTGCCCTGTTGGGGTTTCACCCTCATCTTCATGATCCCGAATGCCCCTCGCCATGTGTCCACTTTCCAGGCAGCAGACATTGTGGGGCAGCCTGCCGTGTCTGTCACAAAGGGCAAGGAAAGGAGCCCTTCTGCTGGTCCTTCTGTTTGTCACGCCTTCCCCACTTCCCCTGTCTGTCTGCTCTGTGCTAGGGAACACTCACCCTGCAGACTGAGTTCTGGCTCCTTTGCCTCCGGCTTCCAGGGGGTTAACCAGCAGGAGGTGCAGTGGAGTTCTGGAAGGTGGGAGAAGGGAGGGCTGGGAGTATTTCTTCCCTGTTTCCCGAGTCTTCGAGTCTTCCCCGTCTTGTCTCCGTCTGCAGGTGTGGCCTTCATGATCACAGTTCCTTCAGGAGGCCCCTTCTCCACGGCTCTCAAGGAGGCCAGAACACAATTTCCTCTCTTAATCTCTTCAGCCTGGGGGTGGTAAAGGCTCTCCACTGTTGCCAGCCTGGGGGGAGGGGGCCTCTGCCTTCCCAGTGTGTCCCCTTAACCTGCCCACACCTCTGTCATTAGTCTCTGTAGCCTCTTCATGGGAGCCACCTAAGGGGATTTTGTATCCTGCAGAAGCCCTACTGAATACAGCCCTCAGGGGAAAATGATGTGTAGACATCTGGCCCAGATGGAATGGTCTTTATTTACTCTTGGAGTCCGAGCTCTGAGTCACCAGCAGCAACCTTTTTTCCTCTTCTCTCCTCGAAAATCCTGCCTTCTCCTGCTACATCTCTTTATAGACCTGCCGTGGGTAACCCAAGCCTTGCTCTGAGCACAGAGGTGGAGTTTAACACCTTCCAGTGAATGAAAAATGACTGTCACTGTGCCTGAAATAATCGTAGGAGAATGGAGGATCCAGTGGGATGAGACTGTCTTTCTCAGCCTCAATCAAAAGCTTAGGGACGTCAGAGTCACCAGTCAACATCCCACCTCATCCAGGACTCAGGTGAGCAGCCTCTCTGGCAGGTGGCCAGCCGATCTCTGCTCGCGTGCTTCCAGTAGTGGGAGGCAGGGGGTGTCAGTTCTTCTTGGAGCAGTTTATCCTATTACTAAATGGCTTGTTCTAATCATTAATAAGAAGCAAAGTCTGTCTCCTATTTCTACCCACAGGACAGACTTTGTGACCTTCACACAAGTCTGTTCCTCCTTCCACACAGGAGCCCTTTGAAGACTTCTCCAAGCATTTCCTGTCTAACCCAGCTTCCACGTGGCTTCCCTCTCTCCCTGCCTTCTTACCTGGAAATGGATCATTTGCGGCATGTTTCCTGGGGAGACAGAGACAGAGCATCACATCTCGCCTCACACAGCAGAAACTTGACAACACTTCCCCTTACACATTTCTGATTTCCCCTCCAAAGTTCTTTTATCCCTTTGCTACTGTGCCTTCCTCCTCCCCCCCTCCAGAATGATCATGTCACCTGCTACCCAGAATCCCTCGGTGGCCTCCAGGCGCAGAGCAGAGCGTACGGGAGGGTGCACTCTTCCCCAGTGACCACCTGCAGTCTCGCTGCTCCAGTCTGGTGAGCTCCTGTCCTGAGCTGCCCTGCTCCTCCGACTCTGTGGTTTTGCGCACACGGGGTTTCCTGTCAGGACAACACTGGCCCCTGCCATCCGTGTTTGGCTATTTGGATTAAAATGTCCACCTATAGAGCTCCTGACTACATTTCAGATATCAACCGACACAGGGTCTCTGGGGAGCTTTCCTGACTGCCCTCCCTTACCATTCTAGCCCAGCAGAGTTAAGATAACTTTGCCTCAGCACTATCTGCCCCCCACCAGAGCACTCATTCCGTGGTATCCTCAGTGTAATTGCTTTCTTATCCTAAGTACATTTCATACCCTGTACATTTCAAATACAAGCCTATGTAATACACTGACCAGTGTCGTGGGGGACTATTACCTCCCTTTTTCTTGTTTTCATGTCTTTAACAATCTTGCTAACTATGGCAATAGTTTATTGGCCTTGTTTTAGTCTTGGAGCCAACCAAAACCCCTAGACTTGCCCCCAAGGACCGTTTCTGAGTCAGTTCTCCAATCCCAAATTTTTTTTTAAAGATTTTTTTTTTTACTTATTTTTAGAGAGAGGGGAAGGGAAGGAGGAAGAGAGGGAGAGAAACATCAATGTGTGGTTACCCCTCACATTACCCCTATTGGGGACCTGGCCTGCAACCCAGGCATGTGCCCTAGACCAAGAGTCGAACTGGTGACCTTTGATTTGCAGGCCAGCACTTAATCCACTGAGCCACACCAGCCAGGGCCTGAATTTTTGAAATTAATTACTTGAACCCAAGGAGAGAATGTTAACATGAAACTGTAGCAAATTTCTCCTACTTCATTGCGGCCTTCCACCCATGTTATCAAGACTGGGATCTCAATCATGCCTATCAGCACAGCTCCCAAATTTTTGTTCTCTAGCCCCACAGCAGACCAGCGAGGGTGCTCCTTACCCATTACTCCCAGCTGCAGCACCTGGCCAGCAAAGTGTAGCAGCTTCCCCTCCTTTGAAGGCCCACTCTGAACATTTCTGTAACCTGTCTTTATCCTCAGTCAACCAAATTGCCAGACACCGCCCCAAATTGCCCAAGGGTGACCATGTGAGACTGAAAGTCAGTGAGGTAGGATGAAGGAGAAAGATTGTTCTTGACAGCAGCTAGCTCTGTGTCTGCCAAGCCCTATTAGCCTGGAAAAAATAAATGCTAAAATAACTCAGATACACAGCCCTGGGTCCTGCGGAGGACTCTGGTATTCTAAAGCAGGGGTCCCCAACCTCTGGGCCGTGGACTGGTACCAGTTTGGGCCTGTTAGGAACGGGGCCGCACAGCAGGAGGTGAGCTTACATGTAATGCACCTGAGTCATCCCCAATCCATCCCACCACCCCGGTCCATGGGAAAATGGTCTTCCAGAAACCCGTCCCTGGTACCAAAAAGGTTGGGGATCACTGCTCCAGAACACAGGCCTGCTCTCGTCCCCAGTGAATGTCTTACAGACACCTAGTTGAGGAGGAACTCATCTCATTCCCAGATAAGTAAAAATTGAAGAGAAACATGGCATGTATGAAAGATACTCCATAAAGATAGGAAAATGACAGAATATTTGTGAAATGAATGCCAGAATGGTAGAAAAATATCACTACATAGCAGTTGAAAATCGTGTCCAACTACATCATCATCGATTTTATAAATGTAGCCCTGGCTGGTGTGGCTCAGTGGATTGAATGCTGGCCTGTGAACCAAAGGGTCACAGTCTCAATTCCCGCTCAGGGCACATGCCTGGGTTGCAAGCCAGGTCCCTGGCTAGAGGTGTGCGAGAGACAACCACACATCGATATTTCTCCCACTCTTTCTCCCTCCTTTCTTCTCTCTCTAAAAATAAATAAATAAAATCTTTTTAAAAAAGAAATTCAATAAAACTTGCGACTAGAAAATGAATGTGTATGGAGATCTGATGCATAGCATAGTGATTGCAGTCAACAATGCATATATTTCAAAGTTGCTACAAAACTAGATCTTAAATGTTCTTACCACGAAAAAGAAGTGATAATTATGTGACACAATACAGGTGTTAGCTAAGCTACAGTGGTAACCATATGACATTATATAAATGATGTAAGTGTATCAAAGTAGCACATGGTACACCTTAAACTTAAAGTGTTATATGTCAATTATATCTTAATTAAAAAAAGAAAAAAGGGGGAAGGGCATACAGGGAAACTTGCAGTGACTGTAAACAATCAAACAAACAAACAAATAGAAATTATAAGATTGAAAAGAATAATTGAGATTAAGTATCCAATAGATTGGTTTAACAACAAGTTGGACAGAACAAAAGAGATTAGGGAAGGGGAAGTTAGGTCAGTAGAAAACACTGCAGTTGAAGCTCAGAAAGGAAAAATAAAGCATGGAAAATACAGAAAAGTGAATGAGAGATAGGGGACAGGTTGCAGAGATCTAACATATAAATAATGTCACAAAGTTAGCTGCTCAAACAGCCGCATCTGTTTGCTCGTGGGTGAGCGGGAGTGGGCCAGAAGCCCGGAGCTGGCGTGACGGCTCCATGCTCAGGGCCTCACAGGCTGCAATCAAGGTGCTGGTCAGATTGTGGTTCCCTCTGTATCCCTGGTTCCTCTTCCCAGCTCAAGGGGTTGTGGCAGATTTAGCTCCTTTAGGTTGTGGGACTGAAGTTTCCATGTCCTTGTTTGTGGATGTAACTAGGATTACTAATCAACTGAGTATGAGTTCATTAAGAGGGAGATTATGCAGATGGGCCTGACCAAGTGACATGATCCCTTCAAACCTGGGTTTAGAGATCAGAATCAGAAAAAATCAGAGATTCAAAGCATGAGAAAGAGTTGACATGCTACTGCTGGCTTTGAGGCTGGAGGGGGCTCTGTGACAATGCAGGCCGTCTCTATGGACTGAGAGTAGATCCAGATCGACAGCCACCAATACAACGTGATCAGGAATGATACCTGTCATGTTCACAGGTTTGGTCTACTTTCCTGGGGGACAGAGACATATACCAGGGTGGGGGTCATCTTAGAATTTTGTCTACCACAACTATATTATAATTAATAACTTCTCTTCTTCAAGAGACACTTCTAAGAAACTGGACAAGTAAACTACAGAATGAGATAAAAATTTTACAATGTTCATAAATAATAAGAGTTGTATCCAGATTATATTTTAAAACTCTTACATATTAATAAGAAAAAAGACAAAACAATAGAAAAATAGACAAAAGAAATAAATAGGTATTTCACAGAAGGAAATAAAAATATCAGCAAACATGAAAACATGCTCATTATTAATTGAGGAAAAGTAAACAGAAATCCATCTCATCGTACCAAATGAGTAAAATGTTAAAATATCTGACAGTAAGTGCTTGTAGTGAATTTGGAATTATAAGGACTTCAGATGTGATTTTAAGTTGGTGCGACCTCTTGAGATAATAAATTGTAACCATCTACACAACTGCAAATGCCCATGCTCTACCACCCAGCAATTCCACCCCCTGGGTGTGTATACTTGACAGAAACGCATGTGCATGGATGTACAAGGGAGCAAACATTGGAAACAGTGGGAAACAATTCAAATATCCATTCACAGTAGAATGTGCAAATAAATTATACTACATTCGTATAATAGAAAGCTTTTAAGATAACAATATGATTCTATTTCTTAAAGTTGGTGGGGACTACACAAGTGTTTATTTCACTCTTCCTTCCAGAAGTCTTTCAAAGCCTCTGTCCCTTCCCTGGAGCAGATGTACTTAGAGATCTGGAGTCCAACCTTCAGCTCCGCAAACAAGGAGACAAGGGAAGGGGACACGTGCCGAGGTTTCCAAGGGCGTGCCTTGAAGCCCTCCTTTTAGTCTGCCTAGGACACCTTCCTCCTTTCCTTCTCAGTACCCACCTAAAACATCTTCTTTACCTTTCAAGGCCCTCCCTCTGGACCCTTGCAGATCAGGCTGGTCCATCCACCTGGTCCTCTCCTCCTTAAGCTAAGTTTAAATAAGAGCTTTATAGAACTATCAAAATTTGATGCTGCTACACAAAAAATGGCCAGCAGGTGACAGCATGGAGCTTTCCCAGCTCCTAACTTCCCAACTGCAGGTCAAAGGGGAGAAAAGGCGGGTTTTCTTTACGTTCTCCCAGCTCTGCTGTCAGTGTCTCCCGAATGCCTGTTGCCCTCCCACTCCTTTGCTGAGAAAACGTACCGAGCATCTGCAGAAGCTCCAGTTTTAGACTTGGAAGCTGAGGATAACACAGGGATATACCGCAAGAAGACTGATTCCCACAGCAACCCTGGGGGATGGTGGCAGGGAAGGCATTTTAAGATCCCCATTTTCAGTTGGGAAACTGAGGCTCAGAAAGACAAGATAATAACCTCAAGGTCATTCAACGAGGTCAGATTTTGACTCCTAACCTAGTGCACTTTCTGCTTTACCATGTCAGGTCTGTGGAAGAAAAGGGGCCACACACTAAACCTGACAACCTCAGGGGAGGCCTGCGTGGTGGCCTTACAAACTCAGAGGCCTAAAGCCACCACATAGGATGGTCTGAAATTAAAACTTTCTAACCAAAAGCAGTTCAAGTTGAGTAGTCATGTCCTAGGACAGTAGTTTTTCCTAACAGGTCAGTTTTTACCTTAACTGAGCCTGTCTGTTGTCTTTTTGCATCTATGATAACATGCCTTTGGAATGTCAAATTTTCTTTTTCCAGGCCCCTCAAAGCACAGGCACCGCAGCAGGGGAAGATCACAAGTCCCTCATTGTTATTGATACTTTTTATCGTTATTGTCATCACGTTAATTGTTGACTGTTAAGTATCCT